>CAUYQG010247420.1:0-29695 GCA_963574415.1 Tarsius wallacei | reverse complement strand
AAACAAACAGAAACCCAAATAAAAAGCACAATCCCATTCAAAATAGCCACAAAAAAAATGAAATACCTTGGCATCTTCCTAACCAGAAATGTGAAAGACCTTTACAATGAAAACTACAAAACACTGCTCAAAGAAATCAAAGATGACATAAACAAGTGGAAAAACATCCCATGCTCATGGATTGTAAAAAAGTTTTATATTGAAAACTAGTGGTCTCCTCTTCTTCATCTCTTTGCCACTGCTGATTCCAGCTTCCTAGAGACAAATACTGTTAACTTTTACTGCTCTTACTGCTAATATTTCACTCCATTTTCTAAATGATAAAATTGTGTTACTAAATCTTGCTTTTGTTGAGTTAGATGTCATCAATTGACTTGTGACACTAACGTGAGAATTTTACTCCCTTGAAGCCCCCCAACTGTCTTCCTCAATATTCTTCCTCCCTATGTCCTTCTATTACACAGTTTTAGATTATATTTATAGGTGGTATTTATATTTTTATAACAATGTAAATCTCATTTTTTAAAATAATGCAAATACTGAATCTTATGTATTATTATTATTGTTTTCTTGTACAACTACTTTTTTATTTTCTTGGAAATAATAATCACCTAATTTTTTGTTTGGTAAATCTTTCTAAGACCTTGAATGTCCGAAAGTGTGTTTATTTCACCGCTTGTCCCATTTGATTAATAGTTTGGGTATAGAATTTCAGGATAAACTATTCTTTCTTCAGAATATTAAAGCCATTAATCCATTTTCTTCTAGTGCCTGGCATTGTTGTTAAGTCTAGTGAAATTCTGTTGTCTGATTTTTTATTTGTGGCCTGTTTTTTCTTTCTGGAAGTATTTATTTTGTTCAGTTTTTTCTTAGTTTTCGGAAGTGTTGTGGTTATGTGTCTTGGGGTTTGTGTGTTTATTGTGCTGGATAGTCAGTGGGTACTTTCACTTTGGAAACTCACGTCTTTCTTTTCTAGTAAATTCTCATATTATTTCTATGATGATATGTATTTCATTTTCTCTGAACTCTTCCTGAAACTCTTTCTTTGAGTGTTGGGCCTTCTAGACTGATCCTCTAGTTGCCATGTAATTGTCTCCTATTTTTCCCCTTTTTGTCTTTTGTTCTACTTTTGGAAGACTTGTTTTCAATTTTATTTTTTAATTCTTTGCTGGCTTTTTTTTATTTTTGGTTACAGTATTTTTTAACTTCTGAAAATTTTCCTTATTCTCTGAATGTTCCTTTTTTAAAAAAAATAGCATCCTTTTCTTACTTTATACATGCAATATCTTATGTTTTAAAGCTATGAATTACAGAGTTTTTTGAACATTTTGATTTATTTCTTTCAGAGATTAAACTTGAGATTACTATCAAGATTAGGGAGAGAGTTATCTGGGTTATGAGGAAACTCTAAGGGGTTTCCTATTTGCTGTTTGGGTAGAAGGAGGTAGAAATAGTCCTTAAAATGCCAATTTTAGAAAAATTGCAGGCAAAATGAATGCCCAACCATAGGTTAAGTAAATGGTGATATAATATCAAGATATATTGTATAGTCTATAAAATAATGATTTTGACAAACATATACTACATAGGAAAATGATCATAATGTAAGACTAAGTGAAAAATACAGGCTACAACACATGTGTAATATAATAGTATTTTTTTAAAAACAACAACAAAAAAAGCCCCATTGTATAATTACCATCTCTATAACTATTTCAGTTGTAAGCAAAGGATGTGTTAATAAAATAAGTTTGTCCCATTTGATTCAGCTATAAGGAAATAGTTTTTCTAATAATTTTGATTTTTTATTTGCTCCTTCTTTTAATCTATGTATTTCACAGATGCTTTTGCAATGATTATTGGCCAAATTAGGAAGTGAAGTGTAAACCCTATGACACCAAGTTATCCAGTACACTGAAGCAACTATCTCTCACATGAACTGAGAAAATTCAAAGGCCCTGGGGCCAGAGGGCATACAATATGAAGAATGGAAGTGGGCAAGTTGCAAACACCTTTGGAAAAACTAGCATTTTTGTTTTATTGAGGCTCTTAAAAGTAATGCTTCTTGTGTATTTCATCATTAAGTATGAAAATGGCTATTGATTTTAAATTGCTATTTGTTTTTATCATTTTAAAGAAGTGCCTTTGTAATCCTGACTTTCAAAGAGCTTTTCCTTAAAATTGCTTACTGAATTTTACAGAATGCCTTTTGGACATTTTTTATTGTCTTATTTGATCCACTGGTGTGCTGTATTAGATTACTTAATATTATATTTTTCTAGCATAGATTGAGAGTTATGACTTGTTCATGGTGGATTATGCCCTTTATGGTATCTTTGAATTTAATTTGCTAGTGTTTTATTTGAGATTTTTTTCATTTACATTTATAAGTGACAAAGATTGAAAGGCACGTGTGCACGTGTGTTTGTGTGTGTGTGTGTGTGTGTGTGTGTGCGTGCGTGTATGTATGTGTGTGTGATTATGTATGCATGCACACAAGCTATCATTGTCAGGCATAAAACAGGATTTTTCTAGCTAAAAGCAGAGCATCAAATACATTGACAAAAAGTGGAACATCAAGAAAACAATATATATGCACATTTATAGTTAGAGATTTTAATAATTCTCTCTCAATAACTGATAAGGCAAGTAGGTAGACATTTTGCAAGCATATAAAAAATCTGAACAGCACTACCAACTAATTTGACCTGATACTTTTGGAACACTCCACCCAACAACAGTGGAATATATATATATATATATATACTCTTTATATATATAATGCTCTCTCTCTCTCTCTCTCTATATATATATATAATAAATATATATTTATCTGTGTCCTGCAACTGCTAAACACACTTATTAATTTTAAGGGTTTTTTTTGGTAGATTTCATAGGATTTTCTATACAGATGATTATGTTATTTGTGAATTTAAAAAGTTTACTTCTTCCTCTTCAGTCTGAATGCATTTTATCTCTTTTTTCCTTGTCTTATTGTACTGACTAGAATCCCCAATGCAACAATGAACTGAAGTAGTGAAAGAAAATATCTTTGTCTTATACCTGATCTTAGGGGGAAAGCATTCAGTCTTTCACTATTAAGTGTGATGTTAGCTATAAACATTTTGTAAATGCTCTTTGTGAGGTTGAGGAAGTTTCCTTCTATTTTAGTTTGCTGAGATTTCTTTATTAAGAATAGATGTATTTTCTCAACTGCTATTTCTGTACCTATTGAAATGATCACAATTGTTTCTTAAAATAATCTATTAATATCATAGATTACATTTGTTGATTTTCAAGTGTCAAACTGGCCCTGCATCCTTAGCATAAAGCTTATATGATCATGATGTATTATCCTTTTATATATTGTTGGATTGGATTTGCTGATACAGTATTTTGTTATAAATTTTTTGCATCTATGTTGATGAGAAATATTGATCTATTTTCTTGTTATGTCTTCATCTGGCTTTGCTATCACAGTAATGTTCGTCTCTTGAAATAAGTTGAGAAAGATTCCATCCTGTTCAATCTTCTGGATTTCTTAAATGTTTGATAGTTTACCAGCAAAGCCATTTGAAGGCCTTGAATGCCAGACTCAAGAGCTTAGACTTTGCTCAGAAACTTCTAATGGTTCTCACAGTAAAAGATGATATCTGCAAAGTATGTTTTGGAAAGATGAATCTGGCAGCTGAAGACAGAACATATATTGTCAATGAGGGCCTATAAATAGACACCAAGGGCAATATTATATTCGAATTTCCAAAATTCCTATAGATAGAGCTTTTGTTTAATCTTCCACAGCTGGGGGGTGGGGTGAATTTCCCACATAGAAGGGAAAATGACCCATGTGATGAAAATCA
This sequence comes from Tarsius wallacei, assembly GCA_963574415.1. Taxonomy (NCBI): domain Eukaryota; kingdom Metazoa; phylum Chordata; class Mammalia; order Primates; family Tarsiidae; genus Tarsius; species Tarsius wallacei. Next base: position 25,835 of record CAUYQG010247420.1, on the reverse strand, counting down.
CAAAAAGTCTGGAAGAAGCTTTTTATTTGTGAAGTATGAGGGGGCTGCAAGCATGGTCACTGAAAAATGACTCTTGGTGCCTCGGGTTTCTAATTCAGCTAAATAAATCCAGCCTAGCTTGACACTTGCTTTATGAAGTGCCAAGACCAGAGTTAGACTGCAGCATTTTTAAGTGACTGGAATCTTTTTAAAGACTGTTTTAGATTTTCTTTGCTTTACAAGTTTAAAGAGTCATAAAAGAAACACAAATCTAAGGGACCTATTCATAATACAACTCTGTAAAGTTGTTGCCTTCCCACAGCACTGGAGATTTGTCATTCTGAATAAGCACGTTCTCTTGTTCTGGGCATGGTATGCAGCATATTTCCTTTTGCACTGTTTATTATTTTTAAAGAACAATATTGCAATTTGATCCATCTGATTGCAATGGCCACTTTCAATGAATTTCACTTTATTGCATCAGCTCTCAGGTAGGACAGGCCAGTGCCAACCGGAAAGCTTTGTAACCCAAACTATAAAAATTATGATAGGAGTCTGTCTTGAGACTGAAAGCACCATATCTTATAGACCCTTTGCAGCTCGTGAAAATATTTCCCCAAATAGAAGCTTTATGAGAGCATCTTTTAGCATCTCCTTCTGCACTGCAACTCGAACAATGCCTAAACACCTTTCTAATATAATGAAGTCTTATAGGGAGGAAGGCACAGTCAACATAAGTGGAAGATTCAGTGGATTAGGGAATGGCTTTCACTTGGCATTAGTGTGAATGACTTGGCATTGTCAATACAGGTGGCATTTTAAGCACAGAACATCCTGCACAGTGATCTTCACTGTAAAGTCTGTGATGTCAAACTTCAATACAAGTTATTTCTGGGAATTGAACCTATAAAATGTACACATGGCAAATGTCTTTTTATGCAAACAACCCTAAAAACAAAACAAAAAAAACCTCACATTTAAATTGTACACATGTTATCCCATCTGGTCCTCATAACAATTATGTGAAGTGACTAAGTCAAATTTTATCATTTACTCATTTTACAGATGAAGAAATGGAGGCTTGGAAATGGAAGAGAATTTAGCAGAATTTGAAAGCAAGTGGCAAAACCAAGATCAGAATTCAAACATCTTAACTCTGGCTCTTATGCTTCTATACCACCTCTCCAAAGTAAAAATATGGAGATAGTAACTAAATGATTTCTAGTTTGCAAGAATCAGAATATACACATTTGATACATAACATAGGGTAAGCCAATATTATACTCCTGGAGTGGAATATTTCATCAGTAAACCTCCAAATGTTACAGTTCCTTAAAGAAAGGTCTGTTACATTTGTTTCTAAATAAGATATTAATTCTACCCTTAAATACATTGTTTTGATGGTGTGTCAGAGAACTTATGTGTAGGATTTTAGAAAGCAGGAGACAGACATAGGACTTCTAAATTTATTTAAATGTATAAATCAGAGCTTTCTAATCTAGGATATGATTTCTTTTTTTTTAGAGTATATAGATAGACATCACGAGATACAGGGATTTCTGAAGTTAAATGTAAAATTTTGAGATTATACATTTATTTTTTTCTAGGAGGATCTTTTGGTTTCATAAGACTTTTAAAGAGGGGTTTGTTTCTTGAGGAAACATTGCTCTGACAGACAAAAACAATACCTCCTATCCCCCACCAAAACAGCCCACAAAGATTTCTTCATCTCCTAAGTTCGCAGAGAGCTTGCAGCCTATCTGCCACATTCATTTGATACCCACTGAGCTCTACCTCATTACTTAACTTTTATACACAAGAGAGACTTCACATTTGTTTCAGAGTACCTAGATCCTTGCTTAATAGTAGATGCTTGTAGATGTTTCAGAATACCCATATCCTTGCATGTAGTAGATGCTCAATAAATCATAGATCAATGAATATTGACTTTCAATTCTCTGATAACTAGGGTAAGAATAATCCATGAAAAGTTGTGGGATCAAGCCCTTTTGTAGCCATGCTGAGTTGAGTACTTAGTTGGCAGATCCATTCTACACCCAAAAATAAAGGAACAGGTATGATTATCAAGTTATACGAAAATTTAAAAATAGTCCCACCAGTATATAGTAACCTAGATGAGTGTTACCCTATTCAATGTAATTCCCTTAGCTGGTTGTGTATTTATTTCTAAGATGATGCTCTAAGTACATTCAGTCAGACTTCCTCATTAGAACAGCCATGGAGGGTCTCAAAATTACATTAACTAGCAAGACAAATTAGTGGGGGAGGAGAGGCGGGAGATGGGGATTACAAACAGTTGAGCATTACCCACTTGAGCCAAGGAACTGCAGGACATAGGAGGACTGGGCAGCAGGAGTCAGGCCATGGTGGTTTTGAACCTGAGCCTAAGGAGCTTGACCTTCATTCATATTTGTGCTTGAGAAAGAGGATTCCATTGTTTGAAATATTCCAAGCTCCTACAGGCCATTTCTATAATAAGTTCAGTACACTGACTAGCAAAATGCTGGGTGCATATCATTAAAAGCCACCGGATTCCACCAAATACATTAAATAATTTGTGATGTCATCTAAAGTCACTCTGCTGTAGATAGCTTTTTTTTTTTGAGTCAGGGGTCTCGCTCACTCTTTTGCTCAGGTTGGAGTGCAGTGGCGTGATGATGGCTCACCATAGCCTTGACCTGCTGGACTCAGGCAATCATTTTGCCTCAGCCACCTGAGTAGCTGGGACTACAGGTGCATGCCACCACACCTGATTAATTTTTAAAAAATTTTTTGTAATGATGAGGTCTCCCTATGTTGCCTAGGCTAGTCTCAAACTCCTAGGCTTAACGATCCTCCTGCCTCAGTCTCCCAAAGTGCTGGGATTACAGGCATGAGCCATCAGACATGGCCCCAGCCAAAGAGTTCTAAGAGTCCTTGGGGTGCTTATGCTCTCTGGATATAAGCTCTTGTGACAACTGAATTAGTTCAGTTAATAAGTTGTTCTGTAAGTCCCTTCTCTGTTTTGCTGCCATATCAACCCAGGTCTAAGACTGGGCTCTTCTTTACGATTTTCATTACAAGCTACTCACACAAAGTATTAATATGTGTCACAGACTTTATCGAAGGACCAAAGAGGTGAAAGGACTTACAGTGCTGAAAAATGTAAGCAGTTCAAAATTGTATCTCAAATGTTCCTATTGTTTGTCATCTTGAATCCCAGACTTCCGTTGTGCACCACATGGCTCTGCCCTCTTCTCCGCCTTGCTGTTTCCCAGAGACTTCCCCATCCCTGACTGGTTTTTCTCTTCACATGAGTAGAATACAGAGCAATTCAGCCATTTGTAGTCTACTCCCCAAACTCGGCTCAGGATCTCCTTTGACAAATCCAGAGTTCCTTCCCTCATAGCAAGACAGAAATTTCCTTTCCCAGGGGCAATCCCAGCCCTCCTGCCGAGGCAAAAGAAACTACAGTTGGAATGACTGACAGTGGTGGGAAACTATGGGGGGGGGCAATGGGATTAATGGTGGTAAATATCTGTCTGGGGATGGGGAGACACCTCTTATCAACAAGGGTGCCTGAACGAAGCATTTTGTATACCTAACCCCTAACTGTACCCCACAATACCGTAATAAAAAATAAAAAATAAATAGATAAATAAATAAGTAAATAAAGATAGCCATGATTAGGTATTCCATGTAGCTACAGATTCACAATGAAGTTAACCTATAAATGATGTTGTTGCATCTTACATTGCTGTAATTCTTTAAAGACAAATATCTTTCAGCATGGCACTGTCTGCTGAACCTACTCTCTAGAGCAAAGAGTATGCATTATGAATGCTTTCACTTCTGAGATCCTTGTTAGAATATAGTGCTAAAAATCCCCTCCTCAAGTTCATGGTCTCTAAAACCTCTAAGGCACTTATCTCCTTCCTGAAGTGAGCCTACTTCTTATCACAGCTCATTTGCTTCCCTGGTCCTTACTTTTTCTCTCATTAATTAAAAACGATCTTAGACAAATTTATAGTTAAGGTAAGAATCACAGTATCTCTAAAAATAGTAGATCTAAGTAACTACTTAATTTATATAACTATCATCTCCCCTTCACCAATTTGGAAAACTGTTATGTGATGTTTCTCCCTATTTCTGGCAGGGGTGGTGAGTGGGAAAGGCAAGAGAAGAGCACTGAGAAAGCAGAGCTAGATAACTGGAAAACTATAGGGGTTCAGAACAAAAGATGATATCACATTTCAGCAAGCTAGTATGTATCTCTAAGAGCTTCCTATGAACCTTGGCAGTATACTGCTGTTCCTTTTGTTACAACTTCTAAAGGGTTAAGAAGTTATTTAAATGAGTTAGAATGGAAGATATGAAGTTAAAAACTTAAATGCTTTTCTGCTAATGTTGTGGATTATCGTCTTACACATCAGCTAAAGGACATTCCCGTGAAGCCTAAAACTGTAAGCAAATGCTCTAAATCCTCCTGTGTTTGCTTGTTTGTGCTGCCTCTTCTTCTCTCAGCTGTTGGGCAAGGGACAGTGGCGTTGTGTTGAACTCAAGGCAGATGAAGCAATGTTGTTGGCATTTTGCAAAATACGCTGAAACCAAGAGGTAAACGTTTTGGCTTGGAAGGACTGTTTCAGATGAGCCATCCTACACATTATCTAAATTATTTTAATTATAATACCCATGACACAAAAATGTGATATGGAGAACACATTCCTGAAGAAACACTTTCATACTTAAGAAAAACTAATTTGACAAATTCAGCACCCAAATGTACTCCCCTATTCAGTTTTTAAAAAGATTACTTTGCATTCTCATTTCTCTTATGCCTCGCTTACTCCTTTTACATTTTTTAAATAAAATTAATTTTAATTATCTGATATATTATACAAAAAAACAAAGTACTTAAGTGGACAGTAGCCAAATATCCTTCTACAACTCTAATGGAGGCTGGCATCTGTGTAGTATACCAGTTTGTTGGTATGTGACTATTTTTCCAATGTGATTGAGAATTCCAAAACCTCCTGAAGTTTACAGTTCAAAATATATTTTCCAGAGACTGTACATACTATAAATTAAAATTATGGTAAACAACTTTCCTGGGAACAAATTATTCACAAGTGAACACTTTCATGGCAAGTGAATGCCACCTAAGGATAGCTATAATGAAAAATGTGTGATATTAGTATCAAAATATTTGGAACTGTATGATTATGACAACAGTGGTATTCATGAGGAACAGGTGAGAATCAAGGGAAGCATATATAATATTACCAAATAGGTACTGACAACCATATCACCTAGTAGCACCTGCCTACTGCATGGCAAATGCTTCTTGTCACCTATCTTTATCACACATCAGGAAAAGGAAGATATTTACCATCTGAACTTAGCAATATAATTGCTGCTCTCTAACAAACACGTATGATAACAAATTTTTTAAACAAACAACAAAAGAGCAAAAGACGGTATCACTTAATTTAAAGACAATAATTTTCAACATTAAGTGTTTGCACAGTAAGACTGGTTCTAAACTCCCTAACTTTAAGGCAACATGAGGAGGGTTCAAAAGACAGTCAAAATGACGGAAAAATCTTAATCCGTAAAACTGGCAAGATAATTCTTCATAAATAGTATCTTTAGAGGCCAGTTCACTTCACTGACTTTACAGTAGAGAATAAGTAATTTTGTAGTTCTTTGCCAAAAATATGACAAAAAGTAACCTGTTTGTAGGTCCTCTGAATACACAGGCCATGGCAAAGCACTGCAGGGCCTTCCAACTGGGGGCTGACAGAATTCTCTGCTTAGGGGAAAGCTTTATCCAAACCTCTTTGCATTTGATATAACATAGAATGTCGAGGAAGGAGGACATTCAAGTGACCCCAGAGGTCACCTGAATTTCACTTATCCCAACTGAAAGTTACTACTCATACAGTCTACCATTTTGCTGAGCTCTGCTTCTTTCTTTTAGTTGTAATCACATAAACGTGGCTAACCATGTAGTTGATGGGAAGGATAAAATATTTTTACTTACAACTTTCAGAGTTGGCTAAATTATGCAATTAGTCAAATAGATAAACGTTCATTTGTATCTTTTCTTTAAGTGTGGAAAAATCAAGTCACTGGACATGAAGCTTTTACTTTCCTTCCCTCCCTCCCTGCCTCCCTTACTCCCTGCCTCCCTCCCTTTCTTTCTTCTTTCCCTTTTTGAGTCAGGGTCTCACTCTGTTGCCTAGGCTGGAGTGCAGTGGCGTGATCATGGCTCACTGGAGCCTCAACCTCCTGGGCTCAGGCATTCCTTCTACCTCAGCCTCCTGAGTAGCTGGGACCACAGGCATGTGCCACCGTGCCGGCTATTTTTTGTGCAAACAAGGTCTCACTAAGCTGCCCAGGCTGGTCTTGAACTCCTGGGCTCAAACAATCCTCCCGCCTCTGCCTCCCAAAGTGCTGGGATTACAGGCATGAGCCACCGAGCCCAGCAGAAGTTTTCATTTTTAATGAACAGTATGGAGTTAAAACAACACAAAAAAATTTCCCCCCTCATCTAAACCTTCATGTACTCAAACAACACTGAACATGATACTGATTAGTAAACCTCGGGCATTATAAAAGAAATGAAACACAGGTTAATACTGCAATAATTATATGTGGCTTAAAAGCAAAAGAAACCATATATAGTTATTAAACTAAATCCATACCAGTGTTTTCACAGCCATGATTACATATGAACCAGTGGCTCCTCCTTCTGACTATAATATTGATCAGTGAGGGGAATCTACTTGGAGTTCTCTAGACCATAGAGAGCCACACGGGGTCACATCCAAAAATGATCACAAAGATTTTAATCACTTTATAATAACTAAACATTGTCTGATATCTAAAAAGCACTCTACTTCATGCTTGATTAGTGTTGTGAGGTCTAAGGTGCATAACTTCTTGATGAACATCTTTAATAATCATTTGGAATCTCTTCATCCTTAGGTAATGGAAGTCACATTTCCTCAAGCCAACATCCACTGCTGGCAACAGATGCATCAGAACCACCAGAACGAAGGAGATTATTCAATTCACATTTTAAGCCAGCCAAAGAAAATAGAGCTTTAAAAAAGTCTAAGTGTCTGAAGAGACTGTTTTGGCAAATATGGTTTCAAAATATACAAGTCATTAGCTTCTTAATGTGGAAGTCGGACTTTCCCAATGCACAATTTATTACTGGCAAAGGATTCACCAAGCTCTGCCAGTAAAAAGGAGAGAATTGTTGGAAAAGTGATCTATGTACACAATTCCAGTTAAGTTATAAAAGCAATATGTAATTTAGTAAAGGCTTGTGCTGCACTATTATGACAACAAACATTAAATCAAAATCAATTATCTGCCACATTTGGAACACAACAGTATTACTCACTGAAAAATTTTGTATAAAACTTGCTTAAAAAGGGGAAAAAAATCAGAAAACGCCAGCAGGTATTCCAGGAACATTCATTAACAACAAGATCCAATTTGGGGATCAATGAATAGATCATAAATCTAGAAAGAGCTTCAGATATTATTTTATGTATGATGGAAGTGAGGTCTTAAGAGGTGACATAACCTGAAGGCAAAGCTAAGAAACTATACACCATGCTGTATCTCAGAAGTACAGGGTAAAAATCTGGGAGTATTCCTAGGTATTCATATAGTCTCCCAGAGAAGTAACTACTTTCTTGAACTATAATCACTCTTTCATCCCACAGAGGTTAGTAATCTAGAAGTGACAGAAAAAGGCGCAGAGACCAGAAAGTAAGGTAATGCTCGTTACTCTGTAAACTGGTACTTGTGAAAAGTTCAGGGCTATGTTGGCTTCTGTTCAGAGAGTTTACATAAACTAGTTTTAATTTTCTAGGCTCTAAAGTGGATTTACAGGTATGTGACAAGCGAAGCAAGGCAAATATAAAAGCAGCACATTCCAAGGAATAGCTAGGACCCAGGAAGAGGAAGTCTTGACACAGCGTAGGGAGGAAGCCAAAAGAAATTGTAGTTCATCCTAATATCCAGGAAGTTTGAAATTAAAAAAAAAAAAAAAGTTTTTGTAATCTGCAGGACTTTCTATAACTACTTATCTTAAGTGAATAATCACTACACATTGGTAGTCTGCAAACTCAAACTCAAGCTTTCTGTACTAGAGAAGAAGCTGAAAGGGCTTGAAAAATACTTTTCTGCTTTTATTAGAGGATGAAATGGTTCTAACAATTATTCAAAGAGAAAGTGGAAGAAAAGGTTAAAAGATTGTCAGGGAGCTATTACGTATAAAGATGCTACTGAGTAGAAGAGTATCACACCTTTGGGAAAAGATAAGTAACTCAGCATAACTGGAATAAGATTCGACTTATGGAACAGTAACTTATGTTTTTAAATGACAAGAATCTAAAGGTAATTGAAAAACAGAGAAATCCTATTATTGTCCTTTTACAAGGTGAAAGACCTTCTAGCACTTTTAATTCCTTTTTGATGATATAGAAATGATTATTTTTAGGAACTCAAGAACAGATTTTTAAACTGTTGGCATAAATATAGCAAATTATTATTTTTTTCAGAAAAACAGGGGCTTTTTTTTTTTTGAGACCATGCTATCTTCCCTTTTGTTAATACAGACAATTCCCTAAAAGCTGGAATGCAGGCTTCTGTAACCTGTACAACGGGTAGTAAATTACTCAAGATCATGCCAATAGACAAAGCAGAACTCATTTCATAAATTATGCTGATATTACTCTTTCTCTACGTTAACAACTAAATTTTGAATGGTGATAAGCAAAACTTAGTCACCCCCTGAAGTTAAGAAAAATTGGGTATTTGAATTAAAATTGAAAATCTTGTTGGGAAAGTGCTTCATTTCCAGTATTAAGGTAATTTGTAAAGAAGAAGCTGCCCTCGAGAATTAGTGAGGTTAGGTTCCTCCTTAGTGCCAGGGGTCAAGTTTGTTTTTCTCTCTGTCCATAGTCCTCTGAACCCTGTTATTATTATTATTTTTAAGCAGGATTTATTAAGAGGACAGAAAAGCTCCCACCATGGGAGGGGACCCAAGGGGGTTGCCCTGAACCCTGTTTTGTCTCAGCAACACACAAGGACTTGAACCTGACCAGAGCAAACAAATGATCAACAGACTAACACAGAAAATAGGAAGGCGTACCCCTATCCTGGATATAGAGTACAAAGTTATCTGTGTTCTTCCCATGTCAATGACAGAAATGGAATGATCCAATGGTACAGACTATAATGGGTTTCTAATGACTCCACTCCTATGAAGCACTTTCTGAAGCAGGGTGGTGTTGTCATCTGTTATTTTTTTTTTTTCCCTGCCTCAGGTTTATTTGTACAAATAGCACAGGAGGACACCAGCCCCAGGCAGACAGCAGCCTAGGGGTCAAACCAGTCCTTCTGTCCTCACGTTGGCAGACAGAAGCCTCTACTCTGGAGCTTTTGTGGGGGTCTGGGCACCTTTGGGAGCCTGTGCAGGAGCTGGAACTGAAGCTGGAGCTGCAGGTGAAGCTGCGGCCAGGGCCTGCATTTGATCCTCGGCCTTTGGCCGGCAAAGCCTGTGGCCCTTGGCAATACTGGCACGAATATGCTTCCCAAGCTTGGGGTGGGCAATGTATGCAAGTCGAGTAAGCTTGCGGAGAGGACCCTTTGGGACCTTGGGCTTAACCTCCTTGGGCTTTACGAGGGCCTTGATAGCCTCAGCACGGGCACTCATAGCCTTGGCGTTGTTGGCTTGCCTCTTCTGCAGGCCCTCCTTATTGTGCTTCTTGGCAAAGCGCGTGTTCCTCAGAAACTTGGGGTCCACCCCCTTAAGACTTGCATCTTTGTGATCGGGGTTTCTTGATGCCATTTCTGTGCCATTTTCGGGACTGGCTGTGTGTGGTATGGTTCTTGGACTTGGCCCTGTCTGCACTGTAACCTGTGGCTCCTGAAGTACCTGGGACTGGAAGACAGTCATCTGTTCTTTATGTAAAAATTATAGTTTTGTTTTAATTTTATTTATTTTTTATTTTAAAGATGTGGGGTTCAATTCAGGGTTAGGCATACAAATTTTCATTATGCATGTACCCTTGTGGATGAGGTAAAAGTCACAGTTTTATAAAGGAATGGATATAGAAAGCACAACTAGCTATGTAGATAATGTTGAAGAATAATACTTTAGGTGATGACTTATGGCCTTAGAATGATTATACTCCTGGAAAAGTGCTAAGTAGTTTGTAATAACCAAAAGATTATGCTCAGCAATACCCACAGGTATGATCAAGGGGCTTTATACTGAAATCAAAAGATTAAAAAATCCTAAATTAAAACTATAAGACTAGATCTGCAAATAACAAATAGAGGAAAAAAAGAAAAAAAAGAAAAAACAGTGGAACTACCAGAAAATTGGAGGAGAAATGTAAACAAACAGAAAACAAATCCAACAGCCTAGAAAAAAAAAATGTATGTGTGTGTGCACGCATGTGTGTGTGTGTGTGTGTGTGTGTGTGTGTGTGTGTGTGTGTACAGAGCAATCCTGAAATTTCAAAGTAAATAAATCTTGGGGATCTCTAACATAGTGAGAAATAACCTATGAATGAGAACTACCATTTGAAAGAAATATCTTACAATGTTTTACAAAAGGAAGACAATAACTGTAAGTCAACATACACGCACATATGTGAAAATTCTTGAACATTAGATAAGAAACCCCAAGTAAGGCAAAAATTGTAGTATCAGATGAAGCATCCTTTTGGCCATTAGACCAGACCAAGGATTTAGGTAAAGCTTAGCTAAAACACTGTACACAAGCACATAGATAAGATACAGACTTGATGGGGAACATTACCTAGCTACGTGTACTAGAAGCTTAATTGTGTCCAAGTCAAACCATTTGGTAAAGTCTTAAATTGCTGTGCTGAAATGTAATTCTTCAATAGATAAAGGAAGCAATGAGGGAAACTGATTTTACTATTTTGTACATAAGTTTGAGCAGAAATGATAAGTGACAGGAACTCTGGTAGTGACCAGCCAAAGAAAGAGCCCATGTCTGTTGCTGGCAATGTTGACAGCACTCATCATGTTTAATTTAAGATGTGTACTCATGATGTATACTACAGAAAAAGAAGGGTAGATTTATAGAGGGTTCAATAATCATAATCCAAAAAACAATGATTGGCAGATCCATATCAGTCTTGAGGAAGAGCTCTATTTGGCCTATTCCTGGTTTGGTCCTACAAAACATTTTAAATGAATAACTTGAAGAAATGGAAACATATTTACACATTTCCAGGCAATGCAAAGCTAGGAAGGAGAATTAATATGCTGGATTAAATAGTCCATGCACCTAATATTGATTGAGCACCTTTATGGGTAAGGTGTTGAAATGAATTCAATGGTTCATCAAGACATCATTCTTTCTACCGTGGTTCCATTTTTCAACTGGGGATATTAAGATATGTACAAATAAAAATAGTACAAGATCTGAAGTGATAAGTTCCAGAAAGAATACAGATAAAGTGGTTGAATAGGTCAATGAAGGGAGATATTACTTCTAGCTTTGCGTGTTGATGGCTTCAGAATCTGGGATGATTTAGTGGAAGCACTCATAGTAACACGTCAGATGAATACAATTTAAACATGTAATAATAAAGAGAAGGAGAATCTTCTGAGGCAAAAAGGCATAAAGCTTATACAGGGAAATGTTTGTTGGTTTTGTCTAATAAAGAATGGAATTCAGGGCCAGGCATAGTAGCTTAAGTCTGTAATCCCAGTACTTTGGGAGGCCAAGGTGAGAGGATTGCCTGAGCCCATGGGTTCGAGACCAAGCTGGGCAACTTGGTGAGACCTTATCTCTACAATAAATCAAAAAATTAGCTGGGCATGGTAGTGCATGCTTGTAGTTCCAGTTAGTTGGAAGGTTAAGGCGGAAGGGTTGCCTGAGTCCAGCAGGTCAAGACTGGAGTGGCTGTGAGTATGCTACTGCACTCCAGCCTGGACAATGGAGTGAGACTCCAACTCAAAAAAAAAAAAAAAAAAAAAAGAAGAAAAACGGAATTCAGGACAGGGAGTAATAGGAAATAAAAGTTGAGTAATAAGATTATGGGACACAGGTTGGCACAATAAGCTAAAACCAATAAAATTAGCTTGGATGAACTTCTAGTTTTAGGATGGTTGTTTGATGACGCTTCCCTCTTTCTTTTTTTTTTTTTGAGTCAGAGTCTCACTCTGTCACCCAGGTTGGAGTGCAGTGTCACGCTCACAGCCACCGTAGCCTTGATCTGCTGGGCTCAGATGAACCTTCCACCTCAGCCTTCCAAGTAGCTGGAACCACAGGCATGCAACACCACACCTGGCTAATTTTATGCTTCCCTCTTTCTTCTTGAAGACCACTCCAAACAATTAGAAACAGAACATAACCTGCAGCTTTAATGACTAAGAGGCATATAAGAACAACATTACATGAAAATTGAGATAGAAAACTAAATATTTTAAAACAGTTCTTAATCAGAAGAATGATTGATGTCAGCATATCAAAAAGAAGGCCAAGTCCATGTGCCTGAAGAGGGAGACACCTCAAAGAAGCAGTACTTCTAGAACCCTGAAAATACTTAGAAAATAGAAACACCCACACTGCAGGCTGAAATGAGACAAAGGGCTGCAAAAGAAATATTTGGCTAAAATCAGAACAAGTCTGAGGTGGAAAAAACTGAACTCCTGATCATACTCAGTGACATAAAGCAAAAGGGATGGGCTGGGGTTAACGCCAAGTACTGCCATCGAGTTAAGGCTTTAAAACAAAAACAAACAATTATTTATTTTCTTAAATATTTTAAAATTTAAAACACTTAAATAATGCTAATATACAGTTTTAAATATTTTTAAGTTCTTAATCAGAAGTGTTTTTTTCCAAAATACAAATGCTCTATGTACCAAGTACCAACTCTGGAGATTCTAATTTTGTAGGATAGAGCCCAGGAACTTCTATTTTAGAAGTTTCTCATTCTGAAAACAACCGATAGCATGTGAAAAAGAAATCCATCACTAAAACGTATCAAGAGGTAAAATGAAAGAGAAAATTACAGGCATTTTCATTCATAGGTAAATACTATATTCCAGGTATAGTTTTAAGAATTTGGAATAGTGCAGACCACAAAAAAATTCCTTGTGAACTAGAAGGGGAAGAGACACAAAGTAAACATGTAAAATATGCAGAGTGTTGGAAGCTAACATAAAGAAAAATAGAGCAGGGAAGGGGAAAGGGAATTGGGTCAGAGGACAATGCAGTTTAAAATAGGTGGGCCAAGAAAGGCTTCAGTTGAAGATAATATTTGAATAAAGATTTGAAGGAAGTGAGAACAAACCACTAAGCCATCTGGGGAAAAGCATTTCAGGCAGAGAGAGTAGCTGATGCAAAAGGCCCTTAGACAGGAGACTGCTAATGTTCACTCAAGGGACATAAAGGGGGCCAGTAGAGCTGGAGAAGAGCGAGGGAAGATATGAGATCATAAAAGTAAAAAAGAAAAAAGAAAAAAAAGAGATAATAAAGGTAACGGGGACTCAATTGTATAGGTTCGCATGGGTCCGTGAAGGACTCTGGCAGTGAGATGGTAAGCCATGTGATTAAAAAAATGGTTATTTAAAGGGCCATTTATTTTATATACACACACATATGTATACATATATATGTACATACACATATGACTCTGAAAAACAATGAAACTTGTATAGGTAAGTAATAACAGAAACACAAATTACAAGTGTGTCTCAAAACCTTAGCTGGCTAAATTAATCTACACAGTATCTAATATAGTACCTTAAAGTGTTTAATAAATATTTGTGGAATAAATGAATGATGGATTTATAATGAAAAGGAAAAAGAGCTTAAGTTTTTGTAAAATCAAAGGCAATGTATTAAAATATAACATGGGCAACTCCTTCAGGTCCCCTCCCAATGTGGGAGCTTTTCTGTCCTCTCAATAAATCCTACTTTCTCACTTAAAAAAAAGAATATAACATATTCTAAAATACGGTCTTTCATACAAGATTTCAGGGCATTCTTACAGATATCATCCGCAGATTTTCTCATTTCATACTTTACATAGGTTAGGCAAGAAGGGACTAACATAAAAAGTCTTTAAGAGTCATTTTGAAGCTTTTCCTCTTTTGCTTAAAAGAGTCAAACACACAGTTTTTAACAAGTCTATCTTTCATGCCTAGGTTTTCCTGGCTTCTAGCTTAGAAATGCATTCATCATGATTCATACTCAATCTGGCTCTGCTTTATTCTTATTAACTAAAAACTTCATATATTTTCATTGCAAAGTCTGGTTTATATATTTCTGAACTGACTGTCAATACCCTGGACTCTGGGTTTCTGAAAAAAAAGGAATTTTGAAAGTGACAAATCCACTTCTGATAATTAGAGAAAGTGAATGTACTTTCTTTCCCCTCACTGTCACCACTGTAGTTTCTAAGTGAGCCAACTCTTTCTGGTTGTCAGAGAATATTTGCTTTAAAATCATCTGGTGAGCCGGGCTCAGTGGCTCAGCCTGTAATCCCACGCCTTTGGGAGGCTGAGGTGAGTGGATTGTCTGAGCCCACAGGTTCGAGACCCGCCTGGGCAACTTGACGAGACCTCATCTGTACAATAAATCAAAAATTAGCCAGGCGTGGTAGTGCGCGCCTGTAGTTCCAGCTACTTGGAAGGCTGAGGCAAGAGGATCGCCGGAGTCCAGCAGGTCGAGGCTACGGTGGCCGGGAGCGGCGACTTTAGTCTGGGTGACAGAGTGAGACTCCAACTCAAAAAAAAAAAAAAAACCAAACAAACAAACAAAAAAAATTTATCTGGTGATAAATAATCTCATGGAAAGCAAAACAAAACAATTCTTTAGTATTTTTACCATATATCTTTTGTCTGACAATAGAATTTTACAAAAGCATTATTTTATTAACAGAACATGAAAAGCTACCTTCCTCAACCACTGAAATAGAACTTTCTAAAGAAATGAAATTAACTTCTGCTGTTACAGACAACTGTAAATATTTCCAGTATCATACCACGTTATGATTTGATAGAAAATAATGTGAATTCTGAAGTCACAGACTATTAAAAGCATTACCTTATATGGCCAACAGATCATTGGGAAATGAACATCAGAAAAAATATATTTAAAAAAACAAACATTATTTGTGCTAGCACATGGAATTAAGCCAAATGATTTACCAAATGAACAGTCTACTTTCATTCCTTTCTGATATATCCAAGATTTGCATTGGTAACTTTGAATAAACAAAAAAGTTACATAAGTCTATATTAAACTATGTTCATGTGACGTGTGTGATCAATTCTAATGAGAAAGATTTGATTTCTGGTTACTTTTTATTGGGGTATTAATTAGAATAGGAAAGAAATAAGAGAGTAGAAAACTTGGTCACTCAGTTTAGCAGTTTTCTCAGATTGAAAAAATAACAATGAAATCTCCAGGGTTAAGAATTTCAAATGAGGCTGCTAGACAGAGAAGACAGACCAAATTAGCTTACCACTTGAACCATTTTGAGATATCTGGCATATCTTGGATCCTTGGCTACAGTTAAGATATTTTCTGCTGATACTTCACTTTCCTGTGGTCCAGAGTCTTGTGTACTGTTCTGCTGTAGAGAGTATTTTGTATAAATCTTTAGACAATTCACAAAAGGGGTCCATCATGTTACTTAAAAGGGATGTTTTCTTTCCATAATTCTAAGGCAATAGATAGCAGAAAAAAATCATATTTCTAAATTTAGATACCAATAATTTAATTATGAGATATGTTTCCAGATTGTACAGATACTTAAATAAGACTTCAGAGGAGGTTACACTTAATATCAACATTATACTGTTCCTTAAAATGTGAGTATGTTCATGCATTAAAAAAATTCTGCTTTGTTTGTTCTCAGGGTGCTGATATAAAGCATGAATTATATAGGTAGATATACTACTTTTTTAAATAAAATTTTTAAGAAAGCTAATAAAACTACTTGATTTGTCAGTTGTTCGACTCTGACAGCGAACTGATTTCCTGGGTAGTTACCAGCTACCTGATTGATCTCCTTTTTTATTAAATCATCTTATTCTAAGTGGAAGTGGCTCTTCTAACTTTTTAGATAGCAATTCCTGGAGAATTTGTGGAAGAGAAGCCAGTTTGTCAGACAAAATTATCTGGTTTTGTACATTTCAGCTACTGATAGAACTGTTAATAGTAACATTGCCCACAGAGTGGTTAAGATTAAATACTAAATGCTACTTACAATGAAGAATACTGGGAAATGGTCTTTTTAGATAAAAATGCTTTTGTTTCACAGACAGTCCTCACTTTGCATGGTGCCATGTTAACTGAACTTATCCTTATCAAAACCCTATCCTTGCTTAAGTACAAAGCTAGGATTGCCCATATACAGTACAGTACTTGATTTTTCTATTAAACTGAACATTTAGAATAAGCCTACTTGTGTGACTCTCACTCATTATATGTATATAAGTATTAAGAGAAATTACCTTAATAGAATTACTTTATGTTTATATGTCTATGCTAAGATGTAGATAAATCAATAAACAATTATCTTTAAATGTTCACAGTCTTTAGACTATGAATGTGAATGATATATTAAGGTTTTTCTCCAGATAATTCAAATATAAATTAAATCGGCCAAAAACTCTGAAGCAAATAAAACATCCAAAAATCCTTCAGGTTTCTCCTGTTATATGATACTGTTGAGTGTTACAAGAATATATGTATTCATAATATATATGTATGTATATAATATATTCATATATAATATACACAAATGCAAAAACCCCCCAAACACTGTAAATTACATTACAAAATTCAAGCAATATTCAAGTATGTTTTTAAAATTTTATGGACATCAAAGTCATATAACAGCACAATGAAGCAAATGAGAACTACATTCCGGTCTAACGGATCTGAACCCCCAGCTGTTATTTCTGCCTACCAACCAAGACCTCAACAAGGTTTAATCATGTAGTGTCTTATACCTTTGCTCTCTGAGTGATCCATTAAATCCTCTACCATATCTCTCAACTGTCCTTCATTTTACCCTCAGTTAATCTCACCTTGCACAATTGGATATTCTATTGTGAATGATAAAATCTGAACCATAAAATTAAGGCTGCAGAAAAACCAGTATACCCACCTTGAGTCTTTGACTCAAGTATAGATTAGAAAGTGACAAATGGAATTTTTTAAAGTGCATGATTATCGTTTATGTGATAATTGAGTTGACTGTGATGTCAATGGGAACTCTGCATTGAGCAATTAGTACTTAAGCCTTTTTCAAAATATTTTGTATAAAATATACCAAGTAATAACATTAAAGAATGAGAGGTTGTGAATATTAAGAGCACGCTAAATAGTTACTTTATTAAGTTAATCAACACACAACTTCATCACAATTTTTTTAAACTTTGGAAGCCAATAGAACTTCATGAATCTAAATAAATTCATACAAAATACAATTTTAAAATAAAATTGCCAGAGATAGAGAGCGATATACTGGGCCATTCTGAATTTGTAAAGCAAACGAAGAGATTCAACTATGATAAGTGGTATCCAAAACAACTGCATAAGAGTTTTAAAATACATGTTACAGATAGCATTCATACTAGCACCTGGAAAAAAAACTAATATTCAAAGCTAGACAGATATCACTTATAAATTTTATGGAAGCATATGACAACCATATCCGTCCAAGATTAACTACTAGGTAGAGTAGAAATATTTTCTTTTTCTTTTTAAAATTTTTTTTTGAAGAGACAAGGTCTTGCTCTGTTATTCAGGCTAGAGTGTGATGGTGTGATCATAGCTCATTGTAACCTCAAACTCCTAGGCTCAAGTGATCCTTGTACCTTGGCTTCCCTAGTAACTAGGATTACAGGTGTATGCCACTATGCCCGATGAATTTTTAAAAACTTTTTTTTAGAGACAGGGTCTCACTATGTTGCACAGTCTGATCTCGAACTCCTGGCCCAAAATATTTTCTTAACCCTTTTCACTTGATGTTCCCTCTGAGGTGATATAGTAAATCTAACAAACCACTCAGATGTTCCCTTTCTGGGGACATAAAGAGATTGCTGGTGATTATACAGGGAAGACTTATGCCAGAGGAAATTTTTAAAAAATGTATGTTTCCTTGAAGTTTTCCATTCAAATTGCACAGAAAAGCAAATGAAGAGATGGAATATATACTGAGATATACTTTAAAAAATTATCAGCTGGTGTTATGTGGAAAGAGAATATCCTTCCACATTATCGTCAAACAACTGACAGGACAATAAGTTACATATTATTAATGAAGGAGGAAGAAACCAAGACTGCATTGTCTGCTCAAATAGAAAAACACCAGGTGGAAGATGCCAAACAAAATATTATTGCACAACATGTATCAATGAGCCTGCAATGCATGTCAGTGACCGTTTTACATGTTGCCACGTGCTAGAAAAATATGCAAAATAAAATTTTGATTTTTTAGTCATAACTAAGCTCCTCAATATCCAAAATTCCATTATAATCCAAATATCATTACAATAAGATAATTGGTTCCAATGTTATACTATGTAATATGAAGTGATTTGTTTTTCACTATTTCGTAAAAAAGTGCAGTTGCATTGCTGGTAGGTGTGATCTATGAGATGTCTCCAAATGCAAAGGGTCTTAATATTCTTTACAGATGTCTTTAAAGGATAGTTCATATTTAATTGAGAGACCCTTGTAGCATTAAAGTCCTCTACAACATCTGGATTTCTTCTTGTATATTATATATATTTCAATATATATTCCATAATAATGGAATTTGCTATATTAATTAAATGGGTGTTAAATTTTTTAATATCTAATTAAGTAAATGATCACCTAATGAATTACCCAGATACATACTCTATCTAAATATATGACCCCACAGGGCCTCAGAGTTCACATCCTCAATGTTTAATAAATTGAACACAGGTAGTGGAGACAGCGTAGCATAGTGTAGCAGTGAGAGTTAGGGCTCTTGGCAACAGTCTGTCTGGGCTATAATTCCAGCTGTTACATTACTGTTTGATCTTCAGCAAGTTGGTTAACCTCTATGACCTTATTTGACCCATCTGTAAAGTAGGACTGATAATTGCTTATATCATAGGACTGTTGTGAAGAGCAAATGAATCAAATTATAAAAAGCACTTAGAAGTGTGCATGCCCTGGCACACAGTAGGCACACTGAGTGTTGGCTATTGTCATCACTGTCAACATCCATGATGATCTAAAAAATATCCTGTGGAAAGTACCTCTAGGTACAGGCTGAGGTGTGGTGGTTCACCCTTGTAATTCCAGCACTTTGGAAGGCCAAGCCTGCACAACACAGCAAGACCCCTATCACTACACAAAATTTTTGAAAGTTGGTCAGATGTGGTGGCATGCACCTGTAATCCCAGCTACTCTGGAGGCTGAGGCAGGAGGATCACCTGAGTCCAGGAGCTTGAGGTCACTGCACTCCAGTCTGGGCAAGAGAGCAATAACCTGATCCTGTCCCCCCCCCCCAGTATATGTATATATATATATCTAGGTATAAATGCAGAAATCCATTCTATAGAAAGTCTGTTTATTTACTATGCTGGGCCATCATTTGGAGATTATCTTATTCTGGGTCTTAATACCTCACAGAGATCCATTAGAGATTGCCTGTTCTCAAATAACAAAACCTTTTCATGTTTTGAAATAAAAAGTACTAAAGAATTTAAACTTATACAGAAGTATAAATGAACACTAGGATATAAAAGTAAAATGTAAAAGGCTGGGTGCGGTGGCTCACGCCTATAATCCCAGCACTTTGGGAGGCAGAAGTGAGAGCTTTGCCTGAGCCCACGGGTTCGAGACCAGCCTGGGCAACTTGGTGAAAACTCATTTCTACAATAAATCAAAAACATTAGCCAGGCGTGGCGACTCGTGCCTGTAGTAGTTCCAACTACTTGAAAGGCTAAGGTGGAAGGATCACCTGAGCCCTACAGGTGGAGGCTCCGGTGGCTGGGAGTGTGCCATTGCCCTCCAGCCTGGGCGACAACTGAGCCCAGCAGGTGGAGGCTCCGGTGGCTGGTAGTGTGCCATTGCCCTCCAGCCTGGGCGACAAAGTAAGACTCCAACTCAAAAAAACAAAACAAAACAAAAAGTCAAACATAAAGTGTGGCTCTTAGTAGGATGCTGATTCACACAAATCAACTCCAAGAACGCACTTTCTGACAATTCGTTTTTCTAGGATCTGTAACTCTCAAATCCAAGATCCCCAAGTCACCTAGAGATCTTGTTAAAATGCATATTCTGACTTGGCAGTTCTGGGTGGAGCCTGAAACTCTTCGCCTCTCGCAAGTCCTCAGGGCACGACCCTGAAGTCAGTCCATGAGGCATCCTTTGAGTAACAAGGGGTTTGAATATGATACCAGGAAGTTACTGTTAAGTATACTATCGATGATAAAGGCAGTTATTTAAGAAAAATGTTACACAAGAAAATGTCAAAACTTCTCAGAGATGCTCAAGGAATTATGCGGGGGTAAAATGGGATTCATTTCAGCAAGTGACAATAATGACAGATGAGCAATTGTGACAAAAATCTTATTGATGTATCCAGGTAACAAGCATTTGAATATTTACTGTACTATTCTATTTTTGTGTATGTTTAAAAATTTTATAATACAACATTTTATTTTATTTTATTTTATTTATTTTTTTTGAGTTGGTGTCTCACTCTGTTGCCCAGACTGGAGTGCGGTGGCCGTTCCCGGCCACCACAGCCTCGACCTGCTGGGCTCCGGCGATCCTTCTGCCTCAGCCGTCCAAGTAGCTGGAACAACAGGCGCGCGCTACCACACCTGGCTAATTTTTTTGATTCATTGCAGAGATGAGGTCTCGCCAAGTTGCCCAGGCAGGTCTCAAACCCACGGGCTCAGGCAATCCACTCACCCTAGCCTCCCAAGAGCGGGATTACAGGCTGAGCCACCGAGCCCGGCTATAATACATTTTAAAAGCATATTTCTTGTTTGGTTTTTTGTTTTTATTTTTATTTACTTATTTATTTATTTTTGAGTTGGGAGTCTCACTCGATCGCCCAGGCTAGAGTGCAGTGGCACACTCATGGCCACCCCAGTGTCGACCAGCTGGGCACCGGCGATCCTTCCACCTCAGCCTTCCAAGTAGCCGGAACTACAGGTGCAGGCTACCATGCCGGCTAAGTTTTTATTTATTGTAGAGGTGAGGTCTTGCCAAATTGCCCAGACTGGTCTCAAAACCGCAGGCTCAGGCAATCCACTCATCTTGGTCTCCCAAAGTGCTGATTGATTACAGGTTGAGCCACTGAGCCCGGCTTAAAAAAATTTCCATAGCAAACTTAAAGAAAGTAATTATACTCAAGATTTGTCCTAGTTCTATATAAATTGATTTTCTTTTTTATAGGCAAAAAATAAAAAATAAATAACTTCAAGAAGTCCTTCAAAATAACAAAATAAAACAGCTAACGTTGTTCTCCCCAAACTTCATTTTCTACCTCCAGGTTTTATACATTTATTATTAAAAGTTTTACATTTTTATTTAACTTCTTCCTTCTAATCTGCTGTTTAGGTCTATCATTTTCAACCAAAAAGAACTACTCATGTTTCTTGGAACTTAAATACTTTTACCTGTGATTGCTCTGAAGCGGCTTCAGAATGTGACCCATTTGTGACACTAGTGATACTTGAAGGAGATACTTCAAATGTGACATCATCCAGGCCCGGGATAGATGACAACTGAGGAAAGGAAACTAGTGTTAGTACATGAGGACAACATTAGATGCATAAATAAGCAATATAAGTTTCTAGGTGTGTGTGTTTTTAATATGTCTTGTGTTCTAAGCCTATACAAATAGGTTCATAAAATCTCATCTTTCATTCTCCATGTCATAAACTAAAAGCGAAATACACTCACAAATAAAATACTTTCAAAGAGTTTCTCAAAAATCTAATTCAGCTTATAACCATTCTTTTCCCAGAAATTACTTTAAAAATATAGGCAATCCTAGTGTCAGGACTGACAGCATGGGCTTTGGAGTCCAAAATTCCTAGGATTAAGGATTAAGTCCTAAGACATGTACCACTCACAAGCTGTGCAATCTTGTGTAAAGCTCCCTATGCCTCAACTTTCTCACCTATAAAGTGGAGATAACAATTTACCTAACAAAGCTGTAAACATTTTTTTTATTATAGATATTTTGTTTTTAAAAAAGTGCTTTGTAGAACATTGTGCATTTGAATTATCTGAGATACGACAAAACTCTTGTCTTTACATTTTCATGTTTAGCATAACTCATTCTTTTTCTTTCCTTAAACATTCACCACTGAATGTTATTAAAATGTGTTGTTTCTTGTACACAAAGAATGGGCATGCTGTCAGGATTTCAACTGGAAATGTAAGTATTTAAACTTGAAATAGTTCAGCATTTCACATTAGATTTGAAAGACCCATGCAAACTTTCTTTTCTAATTGCATTCTGATATCAATGACACACATTTATCAGATGTTTGGCTAACTTTGGGAATTAACTCTACAATCATGAAAATAACTAAGGTTAACTTGTCCATATGGTAACAAGATTACCTTGGCCTCTTATTCCACGAGGATTCCCTAGACATTAAAAAAAGACACATCTAATAAACAATAGTGAAAAACCAAAGATAATAAGATCTCAAGCAGCAATACTCGTTGAGAACTGCTGAATGACAACAGAACTTAGCACAGTGGTTATGGCCGAACTAATTTCAAATGGGTGTGGCTGCTAGGACAGTATCTTGAACGTGTTCAAAGTTAGGGCTCTTACATTCCCAAGCTAGAAAAACGTTCTATGAGAAATATAGTTGCTGAAGTCCACAGGGAGATGCAAAAAGTATAAATGAGACATTCTGGTCCTTATCCTAAAGATGCCACTTCCCCCCCATAAATATTAATATTCAATAAATATTTTTTAGATAATTTGTTATGGTAAAAGGACAAAGTCACAAAAATATACTAGTGTCTCCATAGCTTTGTAAACAAACAAACAAAAAACACAGGTAAAATATGTTAAAAATGAAATCAAGTTAAAACTAATATGTCACTGTTATTTATCAAAATCTTAAAACTTTCAAATCAAAACAGTCTCCTATTTTTCATAGTTATCTGTTGCAATTTCTGACATCCAGACTGGTATTTTTCGTTAGCCTTTAAGATATGTGCAAATGGAAAACAGCTCATATTGTCTCTAAATTTTGCTGTGGAGACGTCTAAAGATTTCTATTACTATTACTGCATTATCAAATGAGAACTATTAAAATAATTGTGAAGTGAGATGAAGTGACAGCTCAGTTTGCCAACATGTTACTTATATTATGCTTTTGTTTAAGATAATTATCCAATAGTATAATGAAAGAAATTTCAAGCTATGAGGTTGAGACAACTGAATGAATGCTTCATAACGAATACCACTTCCCTTGCAATTGTAACACTTTTTTAAAAAATGCAACACTGTGCCATTTCATAGATTCAGGAGTTATACTGAATTTATTCCCAAATGCAATTAAAGTTAAGTATGACTGAGAAAGCTGGTATGTGTACTGGAACATTTGTACTACAAATTATTCAGAAACACAAACCTTTGCATCTAAAATATTGAGAGTTGTTTCAATTTGTTGGATACGAAGAGAAAGGTCTGCCAATTTCTGGAAAAGAAAAATTAGAGACAGAAGAATAAAATATTTGATTAAAATAAAGTGTTAACAAGAACAACTAAGGGCATATCTGAAAAGGCTAGAGCCCGTGGTGTAGATATTTGTATTTTTTTTTTTTTTTAAGATGTGGGGTACAATTCAGGATTAAGTATACAAGTGGTAAATATTTGTCACTTTTAATCTTATTTACATGAGTAGAAAAGGGAACTCAAGTACTTTATCATGTTTAATTGAATGCTTCACTGGTATTTTATAAAATTACATTTACTGATAGAAAGTTCCATTTTAAGCTTTAGCAAACTCATTGTCAGAGCAGGGAACAATCATTGGGCCAGGATATAAACTCAGTTCAGGACAGTCTTTTTTTCACTGCTGAGCCTCTAGTACCCAGAACAGTACCTGACACTTAAAGTTATTTAATAATTACTTGTTGATGAATGAACGAATTCTTCATAGAAAACAAGAGAAATAATAAAAATTAGCCAAAGTCAGCCTACAGCAGGGGCTACATTTATAAATTACTTAACTGCATAAGCATGTACAATTCATCTCAAATTCAAATTCTTTGAGTCTGAAAAGAAAAAGGGAATGCAACTGGAAGATGAGTAATTAATTTTGGAGAGAACTAATACAAAAGAGAAAAATTACAGTACTAAAAAAAATTAAAGAGCAACCTACCATCAAAATGCAAAATAAACCAGATTGAAGAGCTTATGATGCTTGTTATTCTGTACATTAAATTATCCATATACTTGTATATATACACATCCATAAAAATAAAAGTAATATCATAAAATATGACTGGCAAGAACATTCATTTAAAACCTCCTAATTCTAAATATTATTACATTGGATCACACAGTCCAAGAGCAGTTTGTCAGATTACTAATTGACAGATGTATGACATTTTGACTGCTTTTCTGGGATATTTTGAAGATCCTGACATATACGTAGAACTTTAACACCCTGATAAATGGTCTTTCTGTCCACAATTAGAGGCAGCAAAAAATTGAGAGTAGCCACAAAGTAGTTAGTACATCTTTACAAGCCATTTATTTTTAAGATGAGTGTCTTGGTATCTACAAAGATAAAATCTAGAAATAAAACATGAGAACCTAGTTTTAATGGGATCAAAACTAAGTTTAACCTTGACTTCTAGAATTTGTTCACACAAAGCTTTTACGTAAATGTAAATAAAGGCATTATAAAATGCATCATGGATGAATCCCTCTACAAATTATAAGTGTATTCCTGAAAAGCGCAGACATTTAATTTTGGCAATTTTATCAGTCTAATTTGCTTTAGAGTTTCTTTGCTAATTCACTAGAGAAGAAGCTCTAAAGAAAATTAATTTGTCAAATAAATAAAAATTTACAACGTATTTAAAAATGAATATATTGGTTTGATTAAAGGGGACACAAAAAACCCCCCAAAAAATTGAATTAAAAATTGAATTTTTTTTCCCAGCTGGGCATGGTGGCTCATGCATGTAATCCCAGCACTTTGGGAGACAGAGGCGAGAGGATTGCTGGAGTCCAGCAGTTTAACACTACATGGGCAACAAAGCAAGACCCATCTCTCCAAAAAATTTTTTTTAAAAAGTTGGGCATGGTAGGACGTGCCTGTAGTCCTACCTACTTGGGAGGCTGATGCAGGAGCATCACTTGAGCCCAGAAGTTTGAGGCTGCAGTGAGCTGTAATTATGCCACTGTACTCCAGCCTAGGCAACACAGTGAGATCCTTACTGAAACAAAACAAAGTAAAAACCTGATGTCAAACCCTCCAACTCCAGAGGCAATACTCTTCATCAGATTTTTTAGTAAATTTTACATTGTTAAAACACGATGGTAAATTCTTAAGTGTTGCGTAGACAGAATTTTTGTTATCCAAAGCTGACAAATGATCAATTTGTTTCTAAGCTGCTACTGTACTATATACTGGGAATCAAATTTTTCTGATCTTGATATAGTTCCTAAGATAGATGCTACTTTTTTTTTAAGTTGGAATCTCACTGTCGCCCAGACTGGAGTGCAGTGGCTGCTCTCGGCCACCGCAGCCTCAACCTGCTGGGCTCCAGCGATCCTTCCGCC
>CAUYQG010247418.1:0-12504 GCA_963574415.1 Tarsius wallacei | reverse complement strand
GCCTGGGCAAGCAAGACCTCATCTCTACAATAAATCAAAAAATTAGCCGGGCGTGGTAGCGCACGCCTGTAGTTCCAGCTACTTGGAAGGCTGAGGCGGAAGGATCGCTGGAGCCCAGCAGGTCGAGGCTGCGGTGGCTGGTAGCAGCCACTGCACTCCAGTCTGGGCAACAGAGTGAGACTCCAACTCAAAAAAAAAAACAAAAACAAAAACAAATGAGCAAAGGTCATGAATAGATATTTTTAAAAAGTTAAACAAATGGCCAATAAACATATGAAAAAAGTGCAGAACATCACATTTGAAATTAAATGCAAATTAAAACCACAATGAGACATCATTATACACTAGTCAGAATAGCTACTATTAAAAAGTACAAAAATAATAGATGATAACGTGAATGTGAGAAAAAGTGAACTCATACATTACTGGTGGGAATGTAGATTAGTACAACTTCCATGGAAGACAGGATGGTGATTTGTCAAAGAACTAAAAATACAAGTACCGTTCAATCCAGTAATTCCACTACTGGGTGTCTATTCAAAGAAAAACAGATCTTTATATCAAAAAGAGTCTTGCACTCATATGTTTATCACAGCATTATTTGCAACATCCAATATATGGAATCAATCTAAGTGTTTATCAACAGGTGATTGAACAAAGAAAATATGTTTCATATACAGAGATATATGTAAAATATGTTATATATATACACTCACACACACAATGAGATAATATTCAGCCATAAAAAGAATAAAATTATGTCATTTGCTGCAGTAACATGGATGGAAGTGGAAGCTGTTATCTTAAGTGAAGCTATTCAGAAATGAAAGTCAGATACCGCGTGTTCCCTCTTACACATGAGAGATGAACAATGGGTATACGTGACCACAGAGAGCAGAATAATAAACACCGGGGACTCAGAATAATGAGAAGGGGATGAGGAATAATAAATTACTTAATAGGGACAATGCACACAATTTGTGTGATGGTTGCACTTTAAGCCCAGACTTTCACTATTACCACAATATATCCATGTAAAAAAACTGTACTTATATCCTTTAAATTTATGCAAATGAGAGAGCGAAAGAGAGTGAGAGAACACTGAAGATTTATAGAGGATATTTATCTGGTATTCAGCTGAGTACTGATTAACACAAGCATACATGAGGCCGGGGAATGAACCTACAAAGAGGACTATAAATAACACTACCAGAGCTCACACAGGACCAGGAATAGTGTCTGTTTCCACCAGACTGACTAGAAAAACTTTAAGAATCACTGAGAATTGAAGAGAGTGCACAGTATGTTCCCATCAGGAGTAGAGAGAGATTAGCCTAGAGTGAATACTGCTCTCACCAAGAACAATCTTAATCTTAAAAACAAAACAGAGTATGATTATATAATGTCCAAGTAATTAATTGTGACCCAGAATAAAGCTCAAGAATACAAAATTACTCAGCATCCAACAAGTACAATTCACAATGTCTGACATCCAATTTTAAAAAAATTACAAGACATAAAATGAAGCAGGAAAATATGACCCACATGAGGACATAAATTGCACAATTAACAATGACCCAGAACTGACATAGATGCTAGAACTACCAGACAATCTTTTCCTCCCTCTCTCTCCTCTTTCATAGACTCCTACAATACATATATTAATTCACTTAACATTGTCCTATAGATAACCAATACTCCCCTTTTCTCCTTCTGTACCTCTTCTTTCTCCAATTCCTCATTATTGTTTTCATTGTCTTTTTCCTCTGTTCTATTTTGAATTGGTTCACTAATCTTTCTTTCCACATTGCCTGATATGTATGCAACTGCACACAAACTGAGTGGCTTAAAACAACAGAAATTTATTTTCTTACAGTGCTAGAGGCTTGAAGTCTGATATTAAAGTGTTGGCAGGGTCCTGTTCTCACTGAAGTCCCTAGGAGAGAATCTATTCCATGCCTTTCTCTCAGCTGCTGGTATTGCCAGCAATCCTTGGTGTTTTTTGGCTTGTGGATACATCACTTCAGTCCCTGTCCCCGTGGTCACATGACTTTCTCTCTGTTTCTGTCTGTGCCTCTTCTTTTCTTTTCTTTTCTTTTTGTTTTTGTTTGTTTTTTTGAAAGCAGGATTTATTAAAGGGACAGAAAAGCTCCCACAGTGGGAGGGGACCTGAGGGGGTTGCCCCACTTATTTTCTTATAAAGATATCAGTCATCCTGGATTGGTGCTGTTCCCAGTGATCGCATCTGAACTTGGTCACATATGCAAAGACCTTATTTCTAAACAAGGAAAAATTCACAAGAACCAATCGTTAATACTTCAACATATCTTTTGAAGAAACATGATTCAACCCACTATAATCATGGTTACAGAATCACTGGCCTTGACTTATTAGAATATAATATGCTGATGCAGAAATACAAGAATCACACAGAGCATTACCAACAGAACACAATGGTATATATTTGTGTGTGTGTATGTGTGTGTGTGTGTGTGTGTGTGTGTACACATTTGCCTAATATGTCTTCCAAATTAAAGACATTTACATCTTATTATCTCACAAAACATTATAAAGAAATTGATGACTGTGCAAAACGTGCTTGATACTCTTTTTCTAAGTGTTTTAAGCTTTTCAAGTTTTCCTTTATCTAAATGTCATAGTTGCAAATTTGAGACAGTATTAATACATGTGAATACGAAGACTAATGCAAAAAGCAAACTTTTCCATGATAAAGCTACGTAGAAACTGTTCACTGGTGTAGCTGATTTTGCTACTTACTTTCAGTGTCTATTATTTTTAAAATAGATTTTGGGCTTCTGTTCAATTAAATGACTTCATTCCATAGATTCGCTTTCTCATGACTGTGATGGTCTGGGTTTCATCCCATCCCCACCTCTGCACTTCAGACAAAAATGGAATGATTTTAGCAGTCCTCATATATGACATGCACAAAGTGGCATGAAAAGGGCAACAACAGATCATTTAAAGATAAATCCTTTTAGTGAGAATAACAATGGATAAGAGTTAGAAGCTGGTAATCAACAGAGACACTGCAATTACCTCTCAGCTCTGAACTTATGATGCCAAGTTAGCAGATTTTTATTCCAGGCAACATGGCGAAGTAGGTAACAAGAAAAACTTCTCTTTAAATTTTCTAGACGCTAAATATCATAACAATGAATGCCTCTCCAAATGCACATCTTGGGGCTTAGGACACACCAGTCTAAAATATGACTGTAGGAGACCAGAGTACACCTTTCCAAAATATACCTCTTTGGCATATTGATTATTTGGACCTGATTATTTTGGGAAGCTGAAAACACAGAAGTAACTCTTAAAATCCTCCTTTTTGTAAAGGAAATTTACATCCATTATGGAAATTTACATTAGTATCTGTATCAGGAAGAGAGTTGCTCTGACAGTTGCTCTGACACAACTTTTTTTTTTATCACCTAAGAGAATTTTTACTGCACAGTAAGGCAATCTTTATTCACCATAAATTTCCTCCCCTCACCCTTCCATAATCTATCTCCTCCATTGTCCCCAGAACTCCAGGCCCCTTTTCCTTTCTGTAACTAGAATGCAATAAGCTTTAATCATCTGGCCCTTCTTTGAGTTTCATATTTTTGTGGGACTTCCTGACCTATGTGGGAATGCACATGATTAAAATGTTATTTTTTGCTTCTATAGATCTATCTTATATCAATTTAAGATATGACACCTACTTTCAGTGTCTACCATGTTTTTTTTTTATAATAGGGTGAAAGGAAGCCATGTTTCCCTCCCCGATATACAGCATAATTCACAATAAAGTAAAGAAATTCACAGAAGTGAAAAAAAAAAAAATCAATAGTGAAGTAAAAGTCATGAATTTAAACACATGAGGTAATGGTTCATTTATTAAAATAAATAACTCTCAAGATATAATTTTATGCCAAGTTAAACTATCATTCATGATGAGTATTCAAAAAAAAATTGGTAACTACTAACATAACCTAACTACAAATTAATAAAGGTTATACTTTATAAACAAATTTCAGAAGTGAGACCCAGAAGCCAAAAAGCAGTGATGAATAAAAACGTAGGCAAAAAGGTAGTGAAATAAAACTATATTATTGACTAGGGAAAAACATAATCATTATTATGTCTAGTTTGTGGATGCTGTGAGAAACTAGACTATGTCATCTCAGAATATAAAAGAGTGTTGGAATTGTTCATGCATATTCAAATATTAAGAATAATGACTTTTTTAAAAAGTAGAATAATAAAAATATTGAAAACTTAGATGTGGGGGACAGAAAAGATAGAGGGAAAGAGAAGAAATTAAACATAAACACAATCATTCTAATTGAAGAGGGAAAATAGATTCACTGAGCATTCAGAAAAATAAAAATCAGAAAATAAGATGATGGAAATTAGCTGGGTGTAATAGAAGTCATCAGTTTCAATCTGACTATTGTATTGCACTAAAGGAGAAGTAGTCTGTTTATTATAGTACTAGAATAATCACCAGTCACCGTTCTCATTTTACTTTTGAGATTGCAACTAAATTCTTATTTTTGTGAGGATCAAAATATTATTAATTTTCTACTTGAGTTGCTAGATTGAATGAATTAAAGCAAGTTTTGAAGGAATATCTAAAATATGATCCCTTTATACAAAACTTAAAGTCATCTAAAAGTAACCAATATAAAGTTTGGTCATAAAAATATGTGATTTAGCAATCAAAGAAGAACAAGAGAACGTTAAAACGAAATTCAGGAGGAAACAGTGTCTAAGGATCAGAGAGAAGCCCTTCATTAGTCTCAGTTTTTCAGTTTGCCAGGCATGGTGGTGCATGCCTGTAGTTCCAGCTACTTGGAAGGCTAAGGCGGAAGGATCACCTGAGCCCAGCAGGTCGAGGCTATGGTGACCGGGAGCATGCCACTGCCTTCTAACCTGGGAAACAGTGTGAGACTCCGTATAAAAAAACAATTACGTTTCTCACAATCAGAACTATTAGACACTGATGTGCACTTCTTTGAGTGGTACTTTCATTGTGTTGAAGCAGTGACAGTCATCTGACATATATATTTTAGAAAATCTCTAGATTGAGTCAGATATTAAGTAACTGTGAACTTCTAGAGTTAATGCTAAGATTTTAATAGTTATGATTTTTGCTATTTACATGTATTGCTCTTAGTCCTAATACATTGTGTTTCTATATACTTATACATTTAATAATTTTATGTAAAAATATAAATAAAAGCGTTGATATAAATTATATTGACTGCTAAGGAGTTGAGTATCATTTATACATGAAAAGATCATTCTAGGCTGGGCTTGGTGGCTCAGCCTGTAATCCCAGCACTTTGGGAGGCCAAGGCGAATGGATTGCCTGAGTCCAAGGGTTTGAGACAAACCCGCGCAACTTGGCAAGACCTCCTCTCTATAATAAATCAAAAATTAGCTGGGCATGGTAGCACGCACCTGTAGTTCTGGCTACTTGGAAGGCTGACGCTGGAGGATCACCGGAGCTCAGCAGGTCAAGGCTGCAGCGGCCGTGAGTGTGCCATTGCACTCCAGCCTGGGCGACACAGTGAGACTCTGACTCAAAAAAAAAAAAAAAAAGGAAAAGATCATTCTACTCATCAAGCAGAAGTTATTTTTGAGTGCTAATATATTTGCATCATATATTGTATGATGAAATTGGATAAAGGGACAAAATTAAGTCAAGATAAGGCTTTGATTTATAGTCTTAGCAAAATTGACCTAATATTTACTTAGCTATATACTGTAAAATTAGAGACAGTTTGATAATGAAATAAATGTTTTATTATTAAAAAATAAAACATTAAAAAGGAATGTTTTAATGTTTCTCCAAGTAGGATTTTTACATTTTATGAGAAACATGACACAATTATGAACGATAATTTCTAAGACTCCAGTTGGTGATTTTCACATACTTGGTGGTTTTGTTTTTTTTTTCTCCTCTCATCTTTCCTCTCTTTGCTTTGTCTTCTTACTTCTTATGGCTTTTTTTCTCCTCTTTCTTTTTCTTCTTGGAAAGGAAGTAGAACTTTTATGAAGTTATAAAATAAGCATTTTCCAGAATCTTTATTTAGATTATTATAATAATAAAAAACTGCATTAAATGCCATTTGTTTATGATTCCAATTTTTGTGCCTGTGCTTCCTTACATAATAGAAGCATGCTATACACATTCTTCATCATACATTTTATACTTAACAATACATCCGGAAAACCTTTCCTTTTCAGATCAAAGAGCATTTTTTTCTGTTTTGTAGATATTAGCTCATGTCTTATATAGTTCATTACTGATACACAGTCTGTTTTAGTTTGGCAAAATTCTGGAAAAAATAGAACAACTTCTTTATGATTAATTTATATGCCGTGGACAAAATAAAATAACAATTAAAAAACAAATCTAGAGATACAGATACACAATTGATAACAAAGGGGAAAAGGAAACAAACATATGACTGAGCTGTTGGAGTCAGTAAATACAGACTTTAAAATAACTATGATTATTGTATATGAGAAAACATAAACAAAAGTATGAAAAAGATGGCCAAGGTCAACAGAAAATTGAAATCTATAAAAAAGAATTGAGTGGACACTCTAGAACTGTGAGTTAAAATATCTAAAGTCACTTATTTGGTAGGTTTAATATACTGGGCACAGAAAAAGAAAAATAGTGAACATGAAGACAGGACAATGGACAATTATCAAGATGAAATACAGAGGGGGTTAAAAAAAAAGAATAAAAAGAGCAGAACAGAAGAAATAGGTATAACAAATGGTCAGATATACATGAAATTAGAATCCCAGAAAGAAATAAGAGACATAATTGAGCTAAAGTAGTACTTTAAGAGGTAAGGGCAGCAGGGTTTGGAGGCGCAGCCTGTGATCCCAGCACTTTGGGAGGCTGAGGCAAGTGGATTCCCTGAGCCCGTGGGTTCGAGACCAGCCCAGGCAACTTGGCAAGCCCTCGTCTCTACAATAAATACATAAATTATTAGCCGGACATGGTAGCACGTGCCTGTACTTCCGACTACTTGGAAGACTGAGGCAGAAGCCTTGCCGGAGACCAGCAGATTGACAGCATGAGACTCTGACTCAAAACAAAACAAACAAACAAACAAAAAGAAATAAGGGCAAATATTTTTCCAAAAATAATGAAATATTTAAGTATATTGACTTACTATGTTCTGTACACCCTAAGTAAAATGGAAAAACAAGAAATGCACCAAATATTCATAATAGTAAAAATTCCAGAAACCAAAGCTAAAAAGAAACCTTAAAATTAGCCAATAAGAAAGACACAACCTTCAGAGAAAAATAATCATGGAATTTATATCTGATTTCTTAACTAAAACTATGATACTCAGAAGACAATAAATGACACTTTTAACATGCTACTGAAAGGAATAAAAAGAAAAAAAAAGGAATTGTCAAACTAAAATTCTATACCCAATAAAAATATCCTTCAGGGCAACCTCTTCGGGTTCCTTCCCACTGTGGGAGCTTTCCTGTACTCTCAATAAATTCTGCTTTCTAAAAAAAAATTACATTACATTTATATATATATATGTATATATACGTGTATATATATATAACCATGCTGATTTATAAACATTCTGATTTTATATATATAAAACTTATATATATATATAAAATCATGCTGATTTTGCTTTTATATTTGCAAAATCAACATGTTTTAGACAAGCCACAATTGAAAGAGATCATCACTAAAGTAGGGTGCACTGACAGAAAGAAATGATTGCAAATGTAAGAATTGAATTGCATGAATAAAGAGTACTGGAAGTACAAATGTGTGAGAAAATAAATATATATATATATTATTTAAAATAACAATATCAACCATGTTGTATAACATGTATAGAAGTAAAATATATGATAGCATTAAACCAAGGTAGGTAGAGAGAAAATATATATTAAAACTTATATTGAACTAAATAATGAAAAATCACAAATTGTGAAATATAGTTAAATTTAAGGTTTTAAGGGCATATGCTTCTAGTAATATCTATAGATTTATATGTATGTATTCTTAAAAGGACATTTGAAGACATTAATCTATTACTTTATAACAAGATAAAACAACAGAACAACACAGTAATTCCAAGAAAAGTAGAAAGAGAAATAATGACACTGTGTGATACAACTTTCTGTGAGATTCTGTTTTACATCTGTACTATCCTGTTGAGTTAGCACTAGTCATATGTAACTATTGAGCACTTTAAATGCTGTTAGCTGGGTTGACAAACTAAACATTTAATTTTATTAATCAATATGTTATAAAAATTTTATATCAACACGTTTGAGAAACTTTCACTTCAAATAAACTTTATATTTTATAATAGTTTTAGATTTACAAAAAAGTTACAGAGATGGTACAGAGAGTTTGTACATACTCCCCACTGTTTCCACTATTAACAATTTCTAATAGTATATCACATTCCTCACAACTGTTAGTCAATATTGCTACCTTATAATTTTTATTAAGTCTATATTTTATTCAAATTCCTGAATTTTCACTTAATGCCCTTTTTTGTTCAAGGATTCCATCTAGGACACGTCATCACATTTAGTCATTATATCTTTTTAGGCTATCACAGTATCTCAGATTTTCCTTATTTTTGATTACCTTAACAGTTTTAAGAAGTGTTGGTTAGGAATTTTACAAAATGTTCTACAAATTGGAGTTGCCTGATGTTTTTCTGATGGTTAGACAGGAATTATAGGTTGTTGAAAGAAAGCCCACAAAGGTAAAGTGCATTTCTCATCACATCATATCAAGGATACATTGCTAACATGATTTACCGACATGACGACCCTTGATTACCTAGTTGAGATTTTGTCTGCTTTATGCCCTGTAATATTTTAGTGATCTATTGTTTATACAAAAAAAATCATGGGTGGTCCGTCTCCATAGACAATTTTTAAAAATTTTTTTGAGATGGGAGTTGTTCTTGTCTACATTGGTATGATCTATTACCTGTAGCTGAATTCCACTGAATCTATTTTAACTGATTTCCTCAATCACACGACAGGAGCTCTCAGAGCAAATGTGAGCAATGAGCTTGTCATTAGTCTGAAAATTCATATGAATCAAAAAAGCTTGATACTGCTTCTATCAAAGCAGTCTCATTTTTAAAATGTTTAATTGCTGTTGTGTGCTAGATATTATTTTCTAGAGGAAAAGTAAATGACAATCCTCACACTATGTGGGTTTTCAGTAACTTGCCTCTCTTTTGTATTCACAAATTTGTTGCTCAAGTGCTTAATATTTTAATTGGGTAAAAGAAATGATATTTGTGGTAAGCAGGGGAACCCACATAGGAGAAAAGAGGCATCATTATTTATTATTTTTAAGAGGATATTGGAGAAAAACCAGACTGTGTTTTGGTATCTGATGAAAATATCTAATATTATTTTTCTGTCTCATGTCGAATACCAAGTTTAAGAAGATTAAAAACACTTGTTTTCCTTGTTAATGAATGTCAATAAAGTGGTTGTGGTTTGTGTATATGCTTTGAATGTCAGGGATAAAAGAGATAGGCCTAGAATAAAAATAAGGGAAAAAATTCACCAATTGTCCCCTTAAATTATCTCAGAATATATAATAGTCTAAAGACTGGGATAGGTAGGTGGGATGGGGGAATAGCCAGAGGTTTGTTAACAGATAGAAAAGTACAGCTAGATAGCAGAAATAAGTTATACTGTTCTATTGCACTGTGCACTGTAGGATAAATATAGCCATCAATAATGTATTGCATATTTTCAAATAGCTAGAAGAAAGAATATTGAATGTTCCCAAAACGAAATTTAAAAGAGAAGCAAGTTATTGAAAGTCCACATGATGAATGCTTGAAATGATGCAAAAACTAATTACCTTAATTGAATTATTACACATTGTACACAAATAGAAAAATATCACACTATACCACATAAGGAAGAACAATTATTGTAAGCCATCTAAGCATAGTAATAAAAAGAAACAAGAAAAAATAGTCCAAAGAAGTTTCCAGATTTTTTTTCTTTTTTTTTTTTTTTGGATATTACAAGTTGGTATTGATATATGAGAAATATGAAAAAATAGAAAGTGTGATCAGTATGAAGAAAGACAGTTTAACATTAGAGAAACCTTAAGAAACAATACCACCTGAGAAATAATAGAAAGTGTTGCTATGCTAATGCTGTTTCTATGTGAAGCATTAAAAATGGGCAAGCGCTTGGCTTAGGAAATCAGAGAGGTCGGTGAACTGCCTATAACTAAACCAAAGCAACCTTTTAGTTTCCCATTCTGTGGCATGATTATTTAAAAAACGCCTACATTTTCTACTTAAACCATTAAGATTTTGGCTGAATTTAGTTAGTGACTATTTTGCCAGAATTTCCTCCTACACACCATGCTGCTTCTCAGAGGGAAATAGTATTTTCTTGATGTTTATGGTTCCTCTTTGGCTTAAACTTTCCTATCCTGAACACAGTTAAGCTATTTAAAATGCACAAAAGGAGCTGTTTGTTTTTTTCCTTTCAGCATGTTTGAGTTCCTTGTAGATCCTAGGAGCCATTAGGTATTTGTCAGATATGCAGTTGGCAAACATTTTTTCCCATTCTGTGGGCTGTCTCCCCACTTTCTTGATGGTTTCTATTGCTTTGCAGAAGCTAGTCAGGTTGATGAGATCCCCCTTGTCTATCCTATCTCTTATGGAATGGGCACTTGGGGTCTTGATCAGGAATTGGTTGCCAGTTCCAATTTCCATAAGGGAGTCTCTTGCATTTTCTAAGATTCTTAAAGTTTGAGGCTTTACATTTAGGTCTTTGATCCATTTAGAGTTAATTTTTGTGTATGGTAATAGGTAGGGATCCTGTTTCATTCTTCTGCATGTAATCAGCCAGTTTT
Source organism: Tarsius wallacei (assembly GCA_963574415.1). Taxonomy (NCBI): domain Eukaryota; kingdom Metazoa; phylum Chordata; class Mammalia; order Primates; family Tarsiidae; genus Tarsius; species Tarsius wallacei. The sequence continues at coordinate 1,571 of CAUYQG010247418.1, read as the reverse complement.
CCCGGCACTATTTACTGAATAGGTTCTCCTCTCCCCAGTGGTTGTTGTTGGAGGCTTTGTCAAAGATGAGTTGGTTGAGAAATTGAGTCTTTGCTATCAAAATCTCTATCCTGTTAAAAAGTGGGCAAAAGACATGAATAGACACTTCTCAAAAGAAGATATACGGGCAGCCAACAGACACATGACAAAGTGCTCAGCTCACTAATCATCAGAAAAATGCAAATCAAAACTACATTGAGATACCACCTAACCCCAATAAGAATGGCCATCATTAATAAAACAAACAGCAGCTGCTGGCAAGGATGTGGAGAAAAAGGAACACTTTTTTTTTTTTTCCAATTTTTAATTTTTTTATTATAAAGATGTGGGGTACAATTCAGGGTTAGGTATACAAACATTGAATATACAGGTTGTTGATGAGGTATGTCCCTCCCTCCCCTAGCAGTTTCCCTCAACTGCCAATCCCACACTCCCTCCCCTGACAGTTTCCCATTACTGCCAAAGGCTTTCTTATAATATTATAATTGTTCAAGGTCCACTTATAAGTGAGAACATATGGTACTCTGTTCTTTGTTTCTGTGATAGATCACTGAGTATGATCGACACCAAATCCATCCAAGTTGCTGCAAAGTCCATATATTTGTCCTTCTTTATGACTGCATAATATTCCATTGTGTATATGTACCACATTTTCTTTATCCAGTCCAGCTTCGATGGGCAACAAGGTTGGTTCCATGTTTTTGCTATTGTAAATATAGCTACAACAAACATACGTGTGCAGGTATCTAAAAAGGAACACTTCTACACTTTGGGTGGGAATGCAAACTAGTGCAAACTCTTTGGAAGGCAGTGTAGCGATTTCTGAAAGAACTAGAAATTACCTTATATATGACTCAACAATGCCCCTAAAGGCAAAAAGATACCTACACACACGTTTGTTGCAGTTTTATTCACAATGCAAAAATATGGAACCAACCATGTTGTCCATTGAAGCTGAACTAGAATTAAAAAAATTTGTACATGTACACAATGGAATATTATGCAGCCACAAAGAAGGACAAACATACAGACTTTGCAGCAACTTGGATGGATTTAGAGTCTCTCAAACTCAGTGATCTATCACAGAAACAAAGAACAGAGTACCATATGTTCTCATGCATAAGCAGACCTTGAATAATTATCATAATACTATAAAAAAGGGATTGGCAGTGTGGGGAACTGCCAGGAAAGAGGGATGGGATTGGTAGTTGAGGAAAACTGCCAGGGGAGGAAGGGGCACACCTCATCAACAAGAGTACCTGCACAATGAACATCTGTATACCTAACGTTGAATCGTACCCCACATCTTTAAAATAAAGAAAAAATAAAATAAAAAATGAGTAACAGGCCAGGCACGGTGACTCAGCCTGTAATCCCAGCACTTTGAAAGGCTAAGGCGAGAGGATTGTCTGAGTCCAGGGATTTGAGACCAGTCTGGGCAACTTGGTGAGACCTCATCTCTACAATAAATCACAAAAAAAACTAGCTGGGCATGGTGGTATGCATCTATAATTGCAGCTACTTGGAAGACT
>CAUYQG010247411.1:0-14648 GCA_963574415.1 Tarsius wallacei | reverse complement strand
ATTGTAGAGATGAGGTTTCACCTGCCCAGGCGGGTCTCGAACCCGCGGGCTCAGGCAATCCACTCACCTCAGCCTCCCAAGGCGCGGGATAACAGGCTGAGCCACCAAGCCCGACCCGTTTCTCTTTTTAGGGATTTTTTTTTTTTTTTGAGTTGGAGTCTCACTCCATCACCCAGACTGGAGTGCAGTGGCATGCTCCCGGCCACAGCCTCAACCTGCTGGGCTCTGGTGTTTCTTCCGCCTTGGCCTTCCAAGTAGCTGGAACTACAGGCACGCGCTACCACGCCCAGCTAATAGGGGTTTTTTTAAGGGATCTTATGGCTCTCAGGCTTTGTGGGGGGGTGGGGAGTGAGTGAATATGTAGAGTTGGCCAAATAATTTAAGTACCAAGGCAAAAACAAGTTCATAAAGAACATGTATTACTCTTGTAAAATAGAAACATTGTTTAAAGACCGCAATTCCATCGTAAAGTGAAAGGATTATCAGGAAAATGTTGATGTTATGTAAATGAGGACTTTTATGATTGTTTTGTTTTCTTTAATTTTCTATCTGTTGACTGAATTGTAGGTACAAGGTTCCTAACTTCTAAGTGAATAATTAAAAGATGTGAGGCCAGTGCAGGGCTCCCCTCAGGCATAAACTTTTGCAGATCGAGGTTCTGTCTGGCTCAGGGTGCTGCCCGGCTCAGGGTGCTGCCCATGCCTTAGAATCAGTGGGCTGGTGCTTGGGGGATGACTCTTGGCTGAGGCATCAGTGGCTACCTAGTGGAGCTGCTGGGCCTATTCTGCTGACATAGAGGAGGATGCCTCTCGCCATCATCAGGCCCTTCTGGATGTGCACTATCTTCGGGGTCTAGAACCCAATGGAACCCCTGACCCCGCCTGCTGTGCAGGGTGCTCAGAGCAAAACGGCCCAAAACCAACTTGGCAAGTGGGAAGTTTTGCCAACAGATGAGCAGTGATCACTCATGTGCCATTGTTCCCTCACATTTATTACTTCAACAGACAGCTGGTTTCCAAATCTACATAAAATCCTATTTTTTAAAAATCCAAACAAAACCACTTCCCTCCTGGACGCCAAGTCTCAAGCTGGTACACATCTTTTTCTGTGTAGAATTTCAAGCCTTGCAAATGTTTGTGGCAGGATGTTTACAGAACCTACGATCTTGTCTCCATCCACAGAGTGCTGCATTGAAAGGGATTGTTTTGAGCCTAGCCCTGAAATATGAAAAATAAAAGCAAAGACTGGTGGTGTTCTTCCCTTGAGTGGGGTGACTGATCTTTACAGGTGCTGCCCACGTGGGTAGTTGTGTCAGGACTGCCAACTGCCTCCCCCACCACCATGGGCAGCTGCAACCCCCCCCCCCCCACAATCCCCTGCCAGCCTGTCCTCCCCACAGGGCAGATTTCAGAGGCATCCCTGCCCTAGAGATGAATGCCTCACATCCACGCAGCTTGCCAGCTCCTCTACTAGGATGGTTTTTAGGACAGTCCTCAGTTATCAGGCTCCATATCAGCCCAGGGCAAGCAGAGCCTGTTTTGGCATAAACAATTGCACGATTACAGTCCTTGGGCTGCTTCTGATGACTTTCCATCCTAGTGACTGCCTGATTGGTAAAGCACTTCCTAACCCAGAACCAATGTTCCTGCCAGGACTGCCCCAGTTCCTCAGAGAGCACATGGGTGATCCTTCCGTCCCCAACACACAGACTCTCAACTGAGAGCTGAAGAGTTTGAGAGGATTGGACTCAAAGTCAAAGTGGTATGGAGGCTCGGCCTCTCAGGCAGAGGGGAAGACAGTGAGGATTGGCCCCCAGAAGTGGTTCTTTTTTAAAGGAAGGAAGTGTGATGGTTGCTATCTTCCTGAACAAGTGCCTCAAGCCTTGACTCCTCAATAACTAGAGGCAGAGATTCCTCCTCACACCTCTCGTTTCAGAGACAGCCATCCCTCTGGCCTCACTGAACCTAGGTGAAATATTTCTAGAAGAGTAAAAGAATCTCATTTTATCTTCAGGGTTTCACTTGGGGAAAAAGTTCAACTGGGACTTTCCACTGGTGTTTGAGCTTTCCTTGGCCAAAAGCCCTTTTCTGCAATTTTGAAACTACTCAAAAGCAGCTACCTACCTTGTACTTCTGCCTTGTAGCCTCAGCAGAGGTCATCCCCACCTGACCTTCCACTCCCTTGTGCCTTTGCTCCTCAGGCCACAGTGAATGCCCGGCCCCAGCGCATCCTGGACACCTCTTCTCTCACACAGTCAGCCCCCGCCAGCCCGACCAACAAGGGCACACACATCCACCAGGTGGGGTAAGTGGCCCACATTCCACCTGCCAGCAAGCTCATCTACACAGGTCTGTCATGGTGACTGGGGAGTCCCACTCACTTAACTCCCTGTTACTGCCAGTCTCCTTGCTCACTCCTTCCTCATCTTGATTTCCCTCTTCTTTTCTCCTTCTAGCATGCATGTGTTCTCTCCCACCCTCTCTTTCTCTTTCTTTCTTTTCCTCTCTCCCGCCGCCTTTCTCTCCTCCTCTTTTTCTCTTCCCCCCCCCCATCTTTCTCATACTCACCCTGTATCTGTCTGACCTGAGGTCCTTCCTAGAATTCTTCCCCATCTTGAGGAATCCTTCATTTGCACATATCATAACAGCAAAAGTTGCACCAAGCCTGAGTCTGTGGTCTTTCAGAATTGTGTAAGAGAGAATCTAAATTCTTTAAGGTGACCAACAGATGGACTTTCCTCTGTTACATCAGTGTTTACACCTCAGAAAGCAGCATGGCCATGCACAGGGCTCAAGTAGGGCAGCATGCCACTGACTCGTCCTGGCCCACCTGGCTCTGAGCTGGATTGTTAGTCCTGTCCTAGCTGGCCTCTTGGGGCATCTATGTTTATTGACAGGCAGTTCTTAGACATCACCAGGCACATAGCTAGAGCAGTTGTTAGCTCGGCATCAGTAGTTGGGATTTGGGAGTCACACTGCTATGTAGGGCATTTGAGGGAGTTCCTAGGGCCATCAGCACCCTCTGGCTGAGGTGGGTGATACTAGAAGTTGTCTAGTGTTTCTTCTCAAAGTGCCAGACTCTTGGAAGAATGTGGCGTTTATTCTTCTCCCCATGGCAGAGGCTCCCCGCCGACGTCCAGCACAAGCAGCTCCAGCCTGACCAACGACGTGGTCAAGCAGCCAGTCAGCCGAGACCTGCCTTCTGGCCGGCCAGGCACCACTGGTCCCATGGGGGCACAGTATACCCCCCACTCCCACCAGTTCCCCCGCACACGGAAGATGTTCGACAAGGGCCCAGACCAGGTACAGAGACTCGAAGCACTGTGTGATCTGTAAATATGAAATCTACTGAGCTGGATGCCGAGAGCATTGCTTTCCAGATGTGGGGCGTGAGACCTTGGATCTGGATCGTTTATGTCACCTCAGAGTGGAAGAAAGATCCTTCCCCTTGGTCCTTGTGCCAGTCTCTGCCCCTGGAGACCTGGGTGCTGGCCCCTCATTCCTTCACCCCTGTCTGCACGGCTGCTTCTTTATGAATATTGCAGGGGTGTATGTCTGGGTTCACCGTTCTTGGCAATGTCCATGTAACAAAATAAGAATATGAATTAATTTGCTTTTCTTTCTTGTTGGGCAAATAGTATTTTGCTTCAATTTGATGTGGCAGCTCTCTAGAGGGTTTTTTTGGAGTGGTTGTTTGTTTTTTCTGTAAACATCCAATCACACTACATAAATAGGAACACTCTCTTTGCCTTTATGTTGAAAAAGAAATTTCAGGAGAGAGGAATATGTACTTTTGTTTGCCAGGGTTATGAGAACTGGTAAGACAGCGACTGATCTGGAGACTTCTGCTGTCTCATCCAGATGTTTGCCACTGTCTCAGTCAATGGCATGAAGTCTAAAGAAGGTGGTTCAGGGTGAGCCAAGCACACCCGACTGCCTCGGGCACCGACAGCAGTGAGGAACTCCCTGCAGCAGAGGGGGATGCCATGGTTCACTTTATAATCCATTAATTTAAAAAAAGAGGTTACTAGCCACCTTGCAGAGTGGCGTTGGAGCAAGAGTCATCGTGTTGGTGATAGAAGGGGCATTGTGGCAGGAGCTGGGCAGGTTCCTACAGATGCCATTCAGCCCCAAGCCCACTCTCTCTGTTCCTTGACAGGGGAGGTGCAAGAATTACCAACAAGCTCCAAGTGAAGGTGTAGCCTCCTGGCTGGGTCCTGAGCCAGGCAGGAGGGCCAGGCATGGGAGAGAAGGAGACCATGGTCCAGGGAAGCAGCACAGCTGGCAGCCGGCATGTGCAGCTCCTCGACCTGACTGCCCTTGGCCATGGTCCCACTGTCAAGCCAGAGCAACTACCTCGGGGAGAGATTGCTGTATCTGCCCACAGATGATGGGAAGCTTCCTTCTGCCAAGGCGCAGCACGAGGGATGCCTTCAGGCCCTCCCTGAGTGGGTGACATGGCACAAGGGAACCTCCATGCCCATTCACATTGAGCAAAATAAATATTGACTCTGACAGCCCTGGCCACTGCAGGTCTCATACTGGGAAACAGCCAAAGCACAGTCCTAAGCAACTGCTAGGGTCTCCTGTCTTAAGAGCTTAGAAGCCCCAGCCAGCTCATGCTAGCTGTACTCTGTGTCCCGGGCCATTCTGCACAAGGAGCCCTGTTCTCTGTCCTAAGCTGTGTGGCCACTGGGGGTGCAGCTCCGGGACTGGGCAACAGAGGCTCTTCAGGGTTGGTGAACTGACCTTGTGGACCCACATGGGCCCTGTCTAAACAGTCAGCTGGAATTGGCTGAGGAAAGGGAACGTGGGTTTACAGGCCGAGTCGTGCTGGCCAGCCCAAGAGACAAGGGTAGACATGGTTACAGAGCATGACACGGATGGCACTTCTGAGCTGGGGCTCCCTTGATCCCTTTTCAGACATTTGGGGCTCTTTGGTCACCAGAATGCAGACATGGCTGTCCCTAGAAGCCAAACCGTTGCTAACCAGGATGACTTTGTGCCCATTGTGAGCTCTTTGAGGCATACAAGGAAGCACTGGGAATAAATAACATGCCTGACTGTTGTTTCTTTTTCCTTCTAATCCTTGATCCAAACCTTCCAAAGACTGCGGATGATGCAGATGACACTGCTGGACACAAAAGCTTCATCTCTGCCACGATGCAGACAGGGTTCTGCGACTGGAGTGCCCGATATTTTGCCCAGCCTGTCATGAAGGTACTTTGGGAGTACAGATTTAGAGTGAAACCCTAGCCAGTGCGTGTCCCTCCTGGTTCCTTGAGCACAAACTCTCGAGGTCTCCTAGACCTCGCCCTCCAGCTGTCTTCTGTCCCCATCTCTGGCCCTCAGTGCCTGAGGCCCTCGGCCCTCTGCCTCTTGCACAAGTTGCCAGCTCGCCCTCTCTTCCTGGGATTCCAAGCCCCCATTCTGCCCCTGTGCTGCTGGCTCACTGTGGCTCTGTCACCCCTGATGGGGGCTGCACAGGTCACAGGTCAGGAACCATGACCTGAAGCAAGTGAGCGGGGTCTGGCAGGGCCCCTCTGCTATACTACAGTCTCCCCACCAACCTTCTGTGGTTCCTGTCCCACCACATTTGCAGCTGTGGGAGGGTTGCTGTCAAGGTAGTGGTGTTAACAGTTAAGATAGAACAGCAAAAGAAGCAGACTTCATTTTCCTTCCTGTCATCTCAAAAAGAAAAAGGCTGCCTTTTTGGAGCTTGCCATGTAACAGGTGTCACTTTGCCTTAATTGACAAGGTCACGCCAGACTCTCCTGTTCCCTAACAGTGAGGATTGTGTGAGGCCTGTCCCCAGGCCACACTTGGGTGACTTAGAGATTTGAGGACTGTTAAACAAGTTCTAATGCATTCGGGCTTACTCCACAAGGCTATCTTTCAGGTTTAATTGTCACAGCTGTAATGTACACTGTGGACACAGTGGCTTTGTCACTGCAGACTTGAACCAATGTCCAGGGTGATGGCCGGGGGCCCTCACTGTGGGATGGGGCAGGAGCGCCACTTTGTCAGCATCGAATCTCTACTGCTCGTCTCTCTGCAGGGGATTCTGCAGGGATTCATGTTTAGATTTTCCCTAAGTTCAAAGCACATTCTTAGAAAACCTTTTTCCTCCTCCCTTGTAGATCATTGAAAATGGAAAATCGCAGCCTATTCTTGACTATATATCAGGTGACATGTCTAAGTAATTTCCATGAGCAGTACTTGGATGCTTTATTATGGCTTGGTTCCTGCTTTCTTTTTCCTCACAGTGAATACTGATTTTTTTTGTCCATAAAAACACAAAATCATCAGTCAGTGCCTGAGGCAAGTCATAAAGTCCTAATTTATTGAGCCCCTTTGCCAAAAAGGGAGAGTAGATCTCTCTTCCATTTTTTAAACGAACCTAAGAGTAAGTATAAAAATGGCCCAACTTTTCTGGAAAGCAGTTTGGCAGGAAGTATCAAATGCCTTAAAAAGCTCTTCCCTTTGACTCAGTAATTCCTTTGCTAAAATACTGTCTCAAGAAAATGATCAGATATAGATGATCTATATATTATTTATAGTAGTGAAAATTGGAATTCACTTAAATGTCCAGCAGAGGGTGAATGATTAAAAAAAATGAAACATTTGATGAGATATTATTGGAGCTATTAAAAAAATTAAAATTATTTAGTGACATAGGGGGACTGCTCATGATAAAAGTTTTTAAAAAGAAAAAAGCAGGCCAAGGAACTGGATCTGCAGAATGAACATAGTTGAATATGCCTTGCACAGACAGATGCACATCAGAAAAAGACCAAAAGAAACAAACCTTAAGCCAAGTATAGTGGCTCACACCTGTAATCCTAGTACTTTAGGAGGCCAAAGCTGGAAGATTGCTTGAGGCCAGGAATTCAAGACCAGTCTAGGCAGCATAGTGAGACTTCATCTCTACAAAAAATCAGAAAATTAGCTGGGCATTGTGGTACATACCTGTAGTCCTAGCTACTTGGGAGGCTAAGGTGGGAGGGTGGCTTGAGCCTAGGAGTTCAAGGCTGCAGTGAGCCATAAGTGTGCCACTGTACTCCAGCCTAAGTGACAGAGTGAGATGCTGTCTCTCAAAAAATAAAAAAAAAAGCAAACAAACAAACCTTAACTATGGATTTGCAAAGGACATGATTATGGTGGCCCTGAGTTTGCTTTTTTCCCCCCAGCTTTTCTACAGTTTCTATACAAAGCATGAAGTACCTTTATAGTGGGGGTTAGGGGAGGTATTAAAGAAACAAACTCCAGGAGATCATTGAGGCATATGGATTAAGCTGTGTCAACAAGCTCTTACCCAGATACTTTGGCTGGCCCCTGCTTACCTTTGGGTGGCATTAGCTGTGTCGTCCCCCTGCAGATGGAGAGAAGTGCCCTTTTCCAGTCACTAGGGCTCTTCTGGTTAAGTAGACGAATATTGGAACTTGTATGAGGTAAGCAAGGGTGACCCAAATTATAAATGAGCAGGAGCCAGGAGACAATTAGACACTTGTATTGTGGGTAGTGAGTTGTCCTCTAAAACTATGTATAGTCTGTTTAAGATTAAATGGAATTAGTCTAATATTAACAGGAGTTTGATTTCCTTGATACAGGCCCTTGCTTAAGGCAAATAAGGTCAAGCAATTAAGAAACCTAGATGATATGGGTTTCCTTCTTGATGAAATGGCAATGGCCATAGGTTATGGCAAATTCTTGGTGTAATAATGAGAGGCTTTTTCTTGAAGTCCTTGAAAAATGCCTATTCTCAGTCATCTATATATTACGGAAGGGAGGAATGGGCTAGGTAATGCAATACTCAACTTTCTTAAACTTAAAAATTATTTGGGCTGGGGAGGAAGAAAAAATGAATTTGATTTTTTTCCCAAAGTATTTGCTCTCCTTTCCTAAGCATTAAAATGAGCAAGGCTTCCATAAGTATACATCGTCTGATTACAGGGGAAGTTCCCCAGAGGCATGGGGAATGCCAGCCTGCAGCCATGTCAGGAACGCCTCTGCAGATGTGTGGTTGTTTGTGTGCAAGCCCTGGGCCAGCATCCACTCCATGACCAATGCCACACCTCCCTCTCTTAAGACGCAACAGCAATTCCCACTGCCTTTGTGTTCTTCTATTTGTATATCTGAGAATCCCCACCAGCACAGAGGAGTTGGAGGGTTCACCCTTGTGGTCTGGCCCTGTCGGCAGGTTCTGAAGCGTGGATACTGCAAATGAGATTGGTCCGGGAGGGTCCATGTAGAGCTGACATTTAAACACGGGAGACAGTCAGGAAATCATTGTAGAATAAATTAGCGATTATTTTCCTCTGACCACGCTAAGTGTGTGAAACCAAACTCTCATTTGGTTGTAGCTTGAAACAACAAGCTCTGGGTGTCACAATTGAAAATAACACTCTGCTGTGATTAAGTGTCAGCTCTAACTCTTGATAGCAACTGCGTAACTTAGGGGGTTTAATCTTAGGGGGCTTAAGGACTTGAAGTGATTTTTCTTTTACATTAATTAGAGACTTTTTCTGAACTTTAGAAGAAGAAGCAGGGCATGTTTTCTTTTGTTATTTTTGAAAAGTTTTCTACTTTTTCTAGATGGCATTCATAAGGGTTTTCTTTTTATTAATGTAATTAATTGTAATGTAAGTTACATGTCTGTATAATCAACTGCATTAGGAACTTTTTTTTATTAGCCTGCTTCACATATAAACTAAAAATAGCTCTAAGGCTAAGATTTTAAACCTCAAAAAGAGTAAAAGAACCTCAAACCCTAAACTGCTTCAAAGGTATATAGGAAACTAAAATGTTCACTAGATTATAAAGTTATACCCAATGTTACAGTAATGTGCAACTAAATGGTCGGTAGGATTGAGCTCCCCAAAACACAACTGTAATGACAATTTTTGCTAGCTTTTTAAAATCAGGTCACAGTCAGATTTCTTACAAATCTGTGTGACAGAAAAGAGCCGTGCTCTGGACGTGGCTCACCTCTGATCGATGAAACAACCTTCTCTCTCCCCTGTGTTGGTTTACAGATCTCACATCTGTTTTAGGAGCTGCAAAAGAATGTTAAAAATAGGTTGTCATTTGCGTGATTACAGAAGTAATATGATTTTTTTCCTTCTCTCAGTTGGCACATTTCAAAGATTAATTCTATCCAAAGATTGGCTTACAATGGTGTAGGAAGACAGAACTCTCAGACACTACTGGTGGGTGGGTAGAATACTACCTTTGCCTAGGACAATTTGGCAGTAGCTATCAGAATTATGAGTGAGTATGTATACCTGCGAAATCAGCAATCCTGCTCTGAGAAATACATTCTTAAAAACCACTAATATACACATGCATAATGATATATCTCCAAAGATGTTCATTACAACATTATTTATAATAGCAAAAAGTTAAAAACCAAAAAAAGTAACCAGTAGGAGAATTAATTTTAGAAGATGCATCCATGTAATGAAGTACTATATGCCTATTGAAATTGAGTAATATCTATCTGTGAGGGCTTGGTTGAATGTCTTGATATCAGGTAAAATAATCAAATTGTATGAAATGCTTGCACAAACTCAGTGGTTCCATAGGTCTGTATGGGCATAGAAGGAAGCTTGGATAGTTACTCATCAAGCTAGTCATGGTGACTTCTAGAAGGTGGGATTAGAGTCAGGCAGAAGACCTGTTCTTTTTCCATCATATACTTCCGGGTTGTTTGACGTTTTCAGAAAGAACGATTATTAGTTTTATAATTTAAAATGAATTAAAATATAATTTCAATGACAAAAAATCAGTAAAATTGTTTTATGACATTATGTATAGAGTGAATATAAATTTATCTGAGCACAGCCCTTAAAGCATCAGCAAACTATTACATCTGGCCGTTCTGCAAAGAACACAGGTCTTTTTTTGCCCAGATGAGTGTGAATGAACTCTCAGGGTAGTTGCCAAACTTGCTCTGCCCTTTACTGTATCTGTACATCCATGAAGCTGGTTTCTTAAGTGCATTATTAAAAACTCAGAAAATAAAATTTAAAAGATACTTGAAATCACCTTTAATCCACGCACACCCACAGTTCCCTCCCCACCACTGGAGTTAAAACATGTACAATTTGATATCCTGCCCTTTTCACTTAGATGGTGAACGTTAAGCATTTCTCATATAGTCTTCCACATAAATGACTTTTTCTTGGTTGGGTTTTCTTTTTTTTTTTTCTTGTGAGAATTGACACTGTATGACATTCTTTACACAAACCTCCAGGCAGATAGAGCCTAAGAATTTTACTTAGTCTCACCCTCGGATTATGCCACATCACTTTAGTCTGTTGTGGGCTTCACCCGCGTCAGTAGGCCAGCTGGTGCCTCCCCAGCTCGAGTTTCTAAAATGGGAGCTTCCTGTTCTTTCCTGGAAAGTTCAGAAGGAAAGCAAAGGGATAGGTCGATTCCCCTCCAGGAGTACTGGAATAGAATGTATAGTTGTTTTTGGATGAAAGCTGCATGAAGAATATGGATGGGTGGGTGGAAGTGGGAGACTTAACTACATTCTCTGACCTTGTTTCCACTTGGCCACTACCAGCAGGACACTTGTGCTCTTGCCTGCTGGGCAGTGGGGCCACGTCCACAGACTGTGACCGTGAGATGCCTCTCTGCTAGTCTTCCAGCATTCTTGGCCGAAGCACCAGTGTACACTGAGCTTATAAATCTTTGCTGGATCTTAAACAATCAGGGGTCCCATTTTGTTGATTAAATCAGATGTGTTCTTTTTTTGAAGGTGCTTCATTGTAATTGCTCAGTATTATATGAATTAAGTACTGTGGTAATTCTAAACATGGTATCCTAAGAGAGTTTTGTCCTGATTTTGCTTGGCTGCATGTGCTAAGGATCCTGTAAAGCAATTCCTTCTGGCCTTAAATGTGTGGGAAATATTGGTCTTTCAGAAGCCTCAACCTTGGCCAGGTGCAGTTGCTCATGCCTATAATCCCAGCACTTTGGGAGGCTGAGGCAAGAAAATTGCTTGAGCCCAGAAGTTCGAGACCAGACTGGAAAATATAGCAAGACCTCGTCTCTACAAAAAAATTTTAAAAAGTATCCAGATGTGGTGGCATGTTCCTATAGTCCCAGCTACTTGGGAAGCTGAAGCAGGAGGATTACCCAAGTCCAGGAGGTCAAAGCTGTGGCAAATCATGATCGTGCCACCACACTCCAGCCTGGTTGACAGAGTGAGACCCCAACTCAAAAAAAAAAAAAGCTTCAGCCTGGTTCTACCTCTACCTAGTATGTAGAAAGTTGGAGAGAACAGCACTCTCACCTTGGAAATTTTTTTAAAATGCCAAATAAATGACAATATCCTGACTTTTCTTGAGCCCATCAGAAAGCTGAGGCTCCAGGGAAACTGGATTGCCTGAAAGGGAAAGGAAGTCGGTGCCTCCAAGGGGAGCGCTGCAATGAGCACTGACTTACCTGTAGCAGAGCAGGCAGGGGAAAGAATTTGCCTAAAATTGTTGGTGGACTGCCAAAGGCTGACTGTAGACTAGCCTAGAATCTTGAACACTTGGAAGCCACAGGCTGCATAGGCAGTTCTCTGTGGACTTCCACTGAGCCCTCACTCAGAAGATTGGGGTGGGAGACTGGGAAAGCCCTTCTCAGAGGTGCTGACCTGGAGGAGAGGAACAGCCTCTCCTGTTAGAAAGGCCCTAAGTATAAGAGAACCATAAAGAATTTGAAGCTGACTGTGCAATGAATGTGACCACAGCAACAACAAAACCCAAGTCCATCTCAACAATTCACTATATTGGCTCAACTCTCTAATGGTCTAGCAACAGAGACATACCCATTTCTAGGCATTAAAAATATCTGTTTACCTTAGTCTCTACTACTACACATGAAGTCTGGGATTCATTGAAAAATTAGGTGATGCCCTCCAAAATAAGACAAATACACCCAGCATCAAGAAACCAAGCAGAACCAGACTCAGAGATAATACAGATGTTGGAACTAACAGATGGAATAGAATTTAATATAATGAAAACATTCATGGAAAAGGTAGACAACATATATGAACAGATGAGGAATTTCAGTAGAGAGATGAAAACTAAGAAGGAATCAAATGGAAATGCTAGAATTTTTTTTAAAAAAACATGGAAGGATGAGGTTTGAGAGGTTTACCTGTAACCTCAAATAGCCAAGGAAATAATCAATTAATTTAAAGATGGGTTTGTAGAAATTACCCAAAATGAAACACAAAGATTTAAAAGAGTGAAAAAACAGCAAAAACAGTGCAGCTCATCCAAGAGCTTTTGGATACTATGAAACAGTCAAACATATGTGTAATTAGAATCCCAGAAAGAAAAAAGAAAGAACAGGCAGAAGAAATATTTTAAGAGGTAATGGCCAAAAGTTTTTCTGAAAATTATGAAAAACATCTAACCACAGATCAACCAAGAGACCTCAAAGCAGGATGTATACAAACACAGACAGGCTCGCACACACATAGCTAGACACACCATATTTAATCACTAGAAACCAAAGATAATGAAGACCTTGAAGACTACTAGAGAAAAAAGTCACATTACATGCAGAGTAACAAGGATAAAAATCAGTACAGACTTCTCATCAGAAACTATGTAAGACAGTAGACAGTGTAAATATCTTTAAAATGCTGAAGGAAACAATTGTTAATCTAGAATTCTGTACACAGTGAAAATATCTTTCCCAAAAGGAGGTAACAAGAACATGTTCTCTCTTGCCACTTTTTCAACACTGTACTGGAAATTACAGCCAGGGAAGTTAGGCAAGCAAAAGAAACAAAAGGCATTTTATTGGAAAGGAAAATAAAATTATCTCTAATCACAGGTGACATGATCCTGAATATTGAAAATCATAAGAAGCTCGATTTAATAAGCTATTAGGACTAAAAAACAAATGCAGCAGTGTTGCAGCATATGAGATCAATATCCAGTAACCAGTTATATGTTTGTAGTCTAGCAATAAGCAATCTAAGCATGCAATTAATCCAGCCTAAGTAACATAGTGTGACCTTGTCTCTACAAAAAAATCAAAAAAATTAGCCAGGCGTGGTGGCGAGTGCCATCTATTTGGGAAACTGAAGCAGAAGGATTGCCTGAGCCCAGGAGATCAAGGTTGTGATGAGCCATTATTGTGCCACTGCACTCCAACCTGAGCAACAAGAGTGAGACCTTGACTCTAAATAAATAAATAAATGCAATTAAGAAAACAGTTCCATTTACAATAATATCAAAAATAATAAAATACTTAGGAATAAACTTAGCAAGAGAAATGTAAGACTTGTACTAAAGGCTATAAAACATTATTGAAAGATATTGAAGACATGCATAAATGGAAAGAAGTCGCACACTTATGGATAGAAGACGTAATATTAAGTTAGCATTTTTCCCCCAAATAGATCTGCAGATTCCACACCATGCTTATGAAAATCCCAGCTGCCTTTTTTGCAAAAACTAACAAGCTGATACTAAAATTTGTACGGAGATGTAAGGGACCCAGGATAGGAGATGTAAGGGACCCAGAATAGCACAAAAGAAATATTATAAAAGACAAAAAAATTGAGCACCTTACACTTCCTGATTTCAAAACTTACAATATAGTTACACTAATAAAGACAATATGATATTGGCATAAGGACAGACATATATAGAGATCAATGAAGTAGAATTGAGAGTCTAGAAAGGTACCTTCCATCACTACCGTATGCCCACAAACGCAACAACTTAGATGAGATAGACAACTCCTTGAAAAAGATAAACTACCAAAACTTAGTAACAAATTGACAACTTGAATAGTTCTTGTCTATTAAAATTAGTTTTTAATTAACAGAAAACTTCAGATCCAGTTTTACTGGCAATTCTGCCAAACCTCTAAGAAATAAATAATGCCAGTTCTATACAATCTCTTACAGAAACTTAAAAAGGAGTGAATATATCTCAACTCATTGTATGAAGGCAACATTATTCTGATAGCAAAGCCAGACAAAGCCATTATAAGAATAAAAAACTACAAACAAATATTCTTCATGAACACAGACACAAAATCCTCAGCATAGTATTAGCAGGGTCATTATACAAAAATCTATTGCACTTCGACGTGAACAATTGGAAATTGAAATTTAACATTAAACCAGGCACGGTGGCTCATGCCTATAATTCCAGTACTTTGGAAGGCTGAGGTTGGAGGAGTGCTTGAGTCTAGAAGTTCAAGGTTGCAGTGAGTGGTGATTGTGTCACTGCACTCCAGTTGGGGCAACAGAGTAAGACATTGACTCAAAAATAAATAAATAAATTAGCCGGGCTTGGTGGCTCAGCCCGTAATCCCGCGCCTTCGGGAGGCTGAAGTGAGTGGATTGCCTGAGCCCACGGGTTCAAGACCCGCCTGGGCAACTTGGCGAGACCTCATCTCTACAATAAATAAAAAATTAGCCGGGCATGGTAGCGCGCGCCTGTAGTTCCAGCTACTTGGAAGGCTGAGGCGGAAGGATCACCAGAGCCCAGCAGGTCAAGGCTGCAGTGGCCGGGAGCGGCCACTGCACTCCAGTCTGGGCAACGGAGTGAGACTCCAACTCAAAAAATAATAATAATAATAATAACATCAGTCCCATTTACAATAGCACACTAAAAAACA
>CAUYQG010247409.1:0-13274 GCA_963574415.1 Tarsius wallacei | reverse complement strand
TTGACAGGAGAAAAGCCTAACAAATTTATTTTGAACACATATGTGCACAGGAGTCACGCAAAACACGAAAGCCCAAGGAAAGGGCCAAATGGCTGATGCTTAAATGCCCTCCTCATTAGAGAGAAGAGAAGTGGGAAGTATCGGAGTAAATGGTTTTCAAAAGAGATGAATGAGCCCAAAGAACAGCGACCTGAGCTCTGGGGAGGGGGCTTCAAGGGTTATGGGAGATTGAAGAAAGGAGGCATGCCTAGCAGAGGTGGTCTTGCTGTGCAGTTTACAGGTGGCATCTCTCAGAAAGAATAGTTGGGGACCTGCGGCAACAGTTTTCTGTTCAAATTTTTAAGTGTGTTAGACTTTCATTCTCTCTATTGTGAATTAATCTTTCCTTCATCTGTGCAAGGTGGGGCTAGAGAAATCTCATTGGCATCTGCTACTAAATTTGCTGTAGATTTTCTCTATAAATGCAAATCTCCCTCACACACACAGCTTTTCAAGCTACTTCTGTGGTTTGCTGCCTTTCTGAATAGTCATATAGAACTATGCCAAATAAATATATTCTGGGTGAAATATTCTGCTCCCTCCCCCCACAGTTTTACCTGTCCTAATGAATGGAAATTCATTTTTCCTGTTCCTGAAGCCAAAATGATGGACTCTTCCTTCTTTCTCATTCCATCTACATCCAATTTTTTCAGAAAATGTATGCTTCCAAATACATCCAAGAACCACATAGCTATCACCCTTGCACTGTCACAACCTTGATTTAACCACTCTCATATCTTACCAGGACCCTTTCAGTAGCGTCTTAACAGTTATCCAGTGCTTTCAGCCTTGCCTCTACTAAAGTTTCAAGGCAATGCCAGAACAATCCTTGAAAAATGCAACACAGATCATGTCACTCTTTAGCTTAAATTCTCGGTGGGTTCCTATTTCTCTTCAATTAAAAGTCAAGACACACGATGATTTGCAAGACCCTTCATTATCAGCCCTGCCCCGTGTCTCCAGTTACTCTCTGCCCTCTCTTCTCCTTGTCCTTCCATTGAGCACACTACTCCCTTGTTCCTTGAGCACTCACCTTCCCTCTGAAAGGTTTGCACTGGCTGTTGCCTCTCCTTGAAATTATATCTCCCTTATTATCCCCTCCAAAACTCGTCTTTTTGAAAACCACGTATTTTAGTGATGCCTTCTCAGTGGAGACCACCACACCCACACCACTGAACTTCAACCCAGACTATCCTTCCCCTACCTCCAGCCTTCTCCATTTCTGCTTGACTCTTTTTGTCTTTTTTTCCATGGTACTTACTGCATTCAAAATACTTGTTTCTTTTGTATATTATGCATTACCTTTCACTTGCTTGAGAGTAAGTTCATATGATCCACAGACATCTGGTAAGGAAACAAATACGTGCATGAATGAACCTATTTTCTTTTTGAGGAGTTATGCTCTATTATAAATTTAGTATAGAAGGAGACCTATTATTGTTCAGTAACAATTCTCAATATTGTCAGTTCTTAGTTACACATGTATCTAAGTTTCTTAGGTCTTTTCCATATTTTTAGTAGGCTGTTGGGGCTCGGGACATTGCACCCCCAAATGAAAGCCTCAGAAGCAAAAGACTGTCTCTAACTTTCCCCTTTCCTCCTGCCTCTCAGTCCCCTTCTCCTCCAAGGTTCATCATAGAAACTAGAATCCTTCTTCCCCAAGGCAGGTCATCGAAACCAGAACCCTCTTTTCCCCAAAACCAGCTATGAAAGCTAAAGATACTTCCCTAACTTCCCCCCACCTTTCTATGTGAGAACTGGCCATAGATAAATTATCTGACTTACCTTGCTTGACAGTAGGTCATAAGACCCTCATTCCAGAGAGGGTCCTGCTCCACACCCAGAAGGAAGGAATGCTGCCCAGAGAGGCCAAGAAGACTCTAGACAAATACTCAGCTTATTCACATTCTATCTTACCCAATTTATTCAATCATATTTCTACATGGTGGTCCATATTTTATTGAATCTAAGCACAAAAATGAACAGTTTCCCTGTATTTTGGGGGCTTCATCTGAAGGCACTCGCATCACATGAACTATGATCAAATATATTTGTATGTCTTTTCTCCAATTGA
The DNA here is from genome assembly GCA_963574415.1 of Tarsius wallacei. Lineage (NCBI taxonomy): Eukaryota > Metazoa > Chordata > Mammalia > Primates > Tarsiidae > Tarsius > Tarsius wallacei. Next base: position 11,161 of record CAUYQG010247409.1, on the reverse strand, counting down.
CCTTCCTTGTTCCCCTCATCCTTTTGACATTCTAGCCAAGAAATCTGATGATGATTAATAAAATTAATACTATGTTTATAATGAAAAGCTTCTCATGAGTCCATAGACAGCCAAAGAAATAAGCAAAATTCAAAAACAAGAACAAAATCCCAAGTATGAATTCATATGTATGATTTTTATTCAGCTTATGAAAAAAACTGCATTCTCACATAGCCAATCATTATAAAAGTTCTTATCATAATCATATCAGACTGCATTTTTCATTCTTTCTAATGTTCAAAGAAACTGTTAATCAAAATGCCTAATATGTATGGAAATCATACCTTTTAATCAAGTATTTTCCCATTGCTCGTTTTCTTTATCCATTATTACTTTTTTTATTTTAAAAATGTGGGGTACAATTCAGGGTTAGGTATACAAATTTTATTGTTTTTGATAAATGAGATGATCCTCATTCTGAGACTATAAAACTATAATCCAAGACTAAATCTTAAACATTAAACTTGATCGCTATAACCGTTCATGTGTTTTACCTACTTAATGCTAGCACTGACAGCTCTGATGCTGTAAACTTTGTCAAGTCTCCAAGTGATTTCTACATTTATATTGAGCTTTTCATGCAGAAAAATTTTAGTTCATTAGTGAGCAAAAATGAAACATATATTAATTCTAGTACAAATAAAAGCTTTTAATATTCTGCAACCCCATGTATTTATTATCTAAATTTCAGTTATAGAGCCTGGATCTTGAGTGCTCTGTGCTGAAAATAACACCATATAGCTTCCTCAAATCTTCCTAAAACATGAGACTCATTGGTTTTAAGACTTATTTTGGGTTGTGCTGTCCAACTTTGTTGAAATATCGACTCAAGTTTTTGACTAAGTGATACTGAGAGATGAGTATTTCATTAAGAACTGCATTGTTGAATATGAAGCATAAATGGTTGTCTATATGACGTGAATATTTGTTATCAATTAATCAATTAATGATTATCAGTAATTTGCATAATGTTTATATTTTTAGGAAAACAATCTCCTTAATACATAGTGATACCCATTACTGATAATCATTAATTTGAAAAATCAGTCTAGAAATTCTGGCATAGCTAATGATGTCATCTCCATGTGTAGAACCTGAATTTTAATCAGATTTCCAAAATATTTTACTACGATTTCATTTTAAACAACAGTGTAAAAAGGCAAATAGTCAAATATTTTCATTCTAGTTAAAAGTTCAGCATTTCATTCAGTCATGCTGATAAGCAGATTAGTGGAGACTATAAGACATCAGGCATTGACTTGATGATATCTATCTAGCTCTTTTTGCTGTCACATTGAATTCCTGCTCAAATACAGAGGTTTGAGTATTTCTTTACCAAATAATCTATTGTCTAAATACAATTTATTTCGAAAACTGATATCAAGATGAAGAGTATGAGATATGCACTTTTTTCTTCTTATATTCTTTCAGAAACTGATTTTGGTAAAGAAAAACATAAGTAAATGAAACAGAATTTCACATACTCTTGAGTTAGAAGTATCCTGGTATTGTAGGATATTGTAAGATATTGGTATGTAATAGTTCAGAGGAATGACAGTATGTCTTTAGAATAAGGATAATTTATTAGTCATTGATATAATAAATTTGAGAAATCCAATTTCCTGAGATACTGCATTTTCTTTTTCCAATCTCTTTTAGAAAAATTTTAACCAGGGTCATTATATATATAAAAGTAAAAATTCTGTCATGACAATCAACATGTTTTCAAAATTAGGTCAATTTCAGTTTTTCATAAAAGAGGAAACAGAACATTCTCAATTCTAAAATTTGTGGAAGACTTCAGAGCAGAAATATAAAGAGTATACATTCAGAGTCTGTGTTTCTCACCTAGAAAGAGAGAGCAACACCAGACCAGATGACACTCAAAGACACTGCTTAACTCCATTCCTCTCCAGATAATGACTATTCTAGAATGGGTAGACATATCAGTATGTTACCTAGTATAGCTAAGTTAAAAAATGGAAACTTACTGCTTAGGGAAATTACTTAACGTTTATAAATATGAACTTCTTCAATTGCTGAATTGAGCTTCTTTAGAAGAAGAATTGCTACTTTAAAGGACTGTGAGATTTAAATAAGAAATGCATATCAAGTAGGTAACACATAATAAGAATGCAGTAAATGTTAGTTTCTTCTTTTGTCCTATGATTCATTTAAATTTGCAGCAACCACAGGGAGGCTGTGTAATACCCTGACTCCAGAGTTCGCAAAACAAAAACAGCATACAAAAACACCAGAAAAAAATAACGAAATAAACAAACTGGGTTTAAATCTAGACTCAAACGTTAGTTTTGCCACCTCAGTCAGTCTTTCTTCATCGAAGAAAAAGGGATAATATCAGTGTCACTTGCTCTCTGGCTCCAGTGCACCAGGAACCCTGTAGCTGGACAGAGTTGGTTTATTGTCATGTTGCAATGAGGGAGAATGCACACATGGGGAACTGCAGTCCACATCAGTAGAGAACATTAGAAAGAACTTGTAGAATTCAGGCTTTTATTATTTTAGAGAAGCCTCAAAGAAGGAAAACTTTGTTCTGGATGGAATGCTTTCCAGAAGCAGGGGAAATTTTATGATTCAGTATCTTAGTAATTCTCATCCACAAGCCAGGAGGAGAAAAAGGGGCTAGAGCTGTAACTGGTGAAGAAGCAGCCATGCATGTTAGCCAGGATAAGAGGACCTTTGGCGACTTTGTGGTCTGGAAAACATCCTTGTTTTTGTCTGGGTTCAGACATGCCTCTGGAGTGGGGTGGCTTTGCCTCATCCATCCTGTCATGGAGTAGTCCCATCTGATGTTTTGAGAAATGGTTTATGCTCACATATGTGAATAGTTATGTTCACCAAGCATCCAGGCCTCGCTCACAGTGCCAGGACAGCGCTTGGCTGCCAGGGCTGCTTTTTTCTTTCTCAACAGTAATAATCAGAGTATCTTTTTATTAAAAAGGAAATCCGCTTTGAGAGTTTAACTGGTGCCTGATACTTCAAAATATGTCATCTAATGTTATTTTCATCATGTACACCAGGTTTTCACCAAGGTAGTCCATTCTGTCTTGTTATCCTTATTTTTATTTGTTGTTGTTGTTAGAGCCTTGCTCTGTGTAATACCGTGACTCCAGAGTTCACATAACAAAAACAGCATACAAAAACAACAGAAACAAAAATAACGAAATAAACAAACTGGGTGAGTACAGTGGCACAATCACAGCTCACTGCAGCCTCAACCTCCTGGGCTCAGGCAATCCTTCTTTCTCAGTTTTCCGAGTAGCTGGGACTACAGGCATGCACAATCATGCCCAGCTAACTTTTGAAAATTTTTTTGTAGAGGTGAAGTCTCACTATGTTGCCCAAGTTGGTCTTGAATTCATGAGATCAAGTGATGCTCCCTCTTCGGCCTCCCAAAGGGCTGGAATTACAAGCATGAACCACCACATCTGACCTGTTATCTATAGATTTGATTTCTCATTGTAGAAATAGGGAGACATTCCTTGCACCCTAAAGAGAGGACAGTGACAGTTACCTTAGTTATGTCTCAGTTTCCTGGTTTCTGCTTAGCTGAAAAGAAGCCAAGAAGATGATAATATTGGGAAGTCTTATACTGATTTTAAATAATGAATTTAAATATTATCCTTTGCAATAACATGGATTATGGGTCTGTGCTGAATATATTGTTAGGTACACAGTATTGCATAGGGGCTAAGAGCATAAGAGCAGGGTTTCTGTCTGAAGTTTGTTTGGCTGGGTTTAAATCTTGGCTCAATCTCTAGCTGACTATACAACCTTGAAAAAAGGTTTTTGTTTGTTTGTTTTTTGTCTTTGTGCCTCAACAGCTTCAGGTATAAAATGTTTACAATGGTACAGACCTCATAGAGTCAGTGTGAGAATTTAAGAAAATAAAGCACGTAATGCACTCTTGCCTGGGACATGATAAGTATTGGCAGTGATGGCCAATAAATGCGAACTATCAGATTATGTTGCCATTGAACTCTGGCTATTTCACCTAATGATATTAAGGCATTTTGGTTTATGGAAGGTTGATTAAAACAACAAATAATCCTTAATCATGAAGGATAAAAACAACAACAAATATTCATTGCTTGCAACTCTGTCCCAGAAACTGTATTACAAATGTAAAAATGGCCAGTTCCTGCCTTCAAGGAGCCTGCTATCTCACTGAGAAATGCATGAAAGAATAAATACTAAAGAAGGAGTAAGTTTAAAAGACTGTTGCTGACAATAAGAATTGAAATGCTTTTGAAGAAGAAGAATTAGCTTCTAGTTGGGGTAGACTGGAACTACTAAATATACATGGACTAGATGGCAGATGAGCAGAGTTCTAGATTTATAGAATTTGATCATTCAGAGAGATGACAAAAGCACACTCTAGATAGATGGAACTTCAGGTACAAGTGTGTATGAGAGATCAGATAGTAAATGTTATAACAACAATAATACATGCAGAAAAGCTCAGTTGATTACATACTGAGCACAAAACCACGTACTACATTTAGCATTCAAGTTTATTACCTCATCTTGTTGTCTTTAACGACTGTATAGAAAATGTAGAATCATGATCCCCATTTAGTGAGGAAAACGAGGTTTAGACAGTTTAATTCACTTGCCTGAGGTTACTAAACCAGCACAGTGCTGGGTTACAGTTTAACCCAGATCCAATGGGCTCTAGGTCCCAAATGCTTAACCTCTATGCTTCTGTTTCCCCTTAATCAATCATTGTATGTGTAATGTCACTTAAGATTCCCAATAACTAACCCAAGTCAACGTGACTGTGGCCAGATTATGTATACACATAATGCAACATTAACAGATTTTTGTTTTTCATTATATAGAAGGGGGGAATCTACTGTCTTTTGGAGCAGTAAAATAATAAGATTTTTTAAAAGACATTTTAATCAATAATTCTATCTTTCTTATTTACACATGTATTCTTAAGACATTCCACTATTCTATTTTCGTAGAACCAAAAGTGTTCTGAACTGTTCTGAGCTGAACTGAACTGAACTGTTGACCCTTATAAAGAAATGAGCCTAACACAGTGAGGGTAAGATTGTAACAGATAAATTTTCATTTTGTTCTGATTTGTGGAAGCCTGGCACAAAGCTAGAGTCCAGACTGCAGGTGAATACTTAGTTCGTGAAACGATGGGTCATGACTTTCCTCAGGTTCTGAGGAAGACAGGTTCTCATAGACAGGGGCTCAGCCCACACAGAGGCCAGTGAGGGAAGAAAAAAAATTAAATCATTAGACTTACCAATGGCAATTAAAGAACAATACATTAAGAATTATGCCGTTTGGTTGATTGTTCACAAAACAACCATAGGGGCCAAAATTTCTTAGTTTAAAAAAAAGGCAAAATGAAGTTTATTTTCACCAATAAACCCATCTGTGTTCAGCATCCAGCTACTCCCCTTCCATTTGCTAATTGCTGAAATGTCCATAATTTATTCATCTCAGGATACACTTACACATCTGTAGATTCATTACTTTAGCTCATCTAATTGTCTTTGAAATTAAGTAAACCAATGAACAAGAGAAAAAAATAAAACTCAAGGGAGGACTATGGACGTAGCAAAAGTTGTTGGGTAGAAAATAGATTTCAAAACTAAAGAATTTTTGTTAAGTGATCAACAATAACCTTGGCGTTGCCTCTCCATCATCTATCAATTTAAATTCCCTAAATTTACATTTGTAGCTCTGTGGATTACAGTGCATTAACCTCTTGGTAGGTTTCCCAATATTTCAGTTATCTTTTAAAATGTCTTAGAAGCAAAGCTTTTAAAAAATAATACCACTCTTCAATTGCGGTCCTAGCTACCCAGGGCTGACCCTGATAGATCAAATTTAAATTTCTTCAAAGGCTATTTCAACTAGAGCAAGAATCTGAGTTCTACAGATTACATGCATGGCTTGGAATTTGCCTGTTAAAATTTTAACTAGTGCCTCTTTTAACTTTTTATTCCCTTATTTCTGGAACTTTCAGTCTCCCCCGCTACCAGGGATAGAAGGAGCCACTGGGAATGGACTGAGTCTCTGTGGCCAGAGGTGCAATCAAGTCTTCAAGTCCTCTGTGCTGGCGAGACAGCCTTGTACTGAAGGAGGGCAAGAGCCTCAGGTAGGAGAGACCTGGGACTTTGGGCAGGTTATTTCCCTTTTCTGACCTTTAATTTCCTTATTTGAAAAGAAATCCCACCGCAGGAAAATGCTACGTGAAACAAAGAGCATATATCTGCCATACACGTTTCCACAATACTTCGAGCAGTGCCTGGTACCATAATATTCACTTAATAAATATAAACTCTTATGTTGAAAGTGGACTCAAACAGAGGAAGTTATTGAGCTGGAAAATCTTTAAGGTCTTTTGCGGTCCCGGGGTGATCTACGACTCCGATTGCTTGACTCACTTCTCTGTACCTCTCCTTTTATGTGTCTCTTGTACAGCCCTATTTTGCTCTTCATCTTTTCAGAGGTTTTCCTTATCTTCACCTGGATTTTTGAAGGCAGGCACTGTGTCGTATGTTATGGCTATTTTTCCAGCGCATTGGGGGCACAATGTTCTGCACAGGGCAGCTTTTCTAAGTATTATTTCTGTTACTAATACTGATAAACGCCTTAGACACACATCTTCCCCGTTATTTCCGTACTCGCTAGTTCCGATTACAAGATGTTTCTCTTATCCTAGAGAGCCAGGTAGGTGCCTTGGAGTGTGTAGGAATCCACACAGGGTCCTCAAGTTTTCTTTTATTCCCAAGGAAGAGTTTAGACACCAGAAACAGCTGATGATTAGACTGGTATTTACTCATTTTCTGCCTTAATTTGCTTAAAGATTCATAGAGTGATATCTTTGAACCAAATTATACCTTGGTGGTTTCCTGTGTCTGTAATACTGGAGAAAATTGAGTACCTTTTTGTTTTGTTTTTTTGATAGTTTAAAAATACTCGCCAAGGGTGGTTTCAGAGCTTATTTAAGAAAAGGAACAGGACTAATTGCAGGGTACCAGTGGATCCAGAGGAATGTGTAAACATTTTCAGGATAGACTAAGTTCTGGAGCACCCCAACAAGTGTGTCTTACGGAAGGAGTTAGATGTGAAAATCTGTTCTTGAGAAATCTTCCTGAGTCCGTAATTTCACGGGAAAGAGGGGGAAAAAACCTCTTCATGCCTGACATGAAGGAAAGGAAAAGCACCTCATTCTTTCTCCCATGATCTCCACTGTTTCAGGGAATGGTAGAAGCAAAAAATATACAGCATGTCAGGCAGAACATCACGCATTCCTAACATTGAAACATATTTGCAGAGTCTGCTTTGGATAATTCTACTGTGGGAACTTTAAAAAGCGTACCAGACCTGCGACACTCAGCAATCGAAAGCTAGTTTTCTTCCTGGCCTCCTGAGACTTTTCTTCTTTCACCTACAAAGCTTCTATCTTACACCTCGAGAGGAAAAATGTGGGGCAGAAGGGAAGGGAAATCTTGCTGTTCTGCAGATGTCCCCCTAGAGTTCGTGGTCAGCTAGAAAACATGATCCCATTCCTCCATCACTGGCCACATGGATGTGCACATGGCACGCCTCTATCCACCACGTGACTGATGGCGATGACTGGAATGATGCCCCGAGCTTGTTCTTAGGTGCTTACCCTCTCCCGCTCTTTCTGTTCAAGACTTATCTTACAGTTTGCCTTCCCTTGTGATCTACTTTTCAGCACAGAATCCATCTGGAGTCTGCCCTATTCAGGCACTCTAATTTTCCTGCATTTAACCTTTAAACATTTGACAGTTTTTTCCTCTTTACGATTTTATGACTTTCAAGTTCATAAAAGCAGGAGATAAAATGCCATTTTCCCTCTCTAAATTAAAAATAAAAGAAATCTAAAAAAAAAAAAGAACAGAAAAAAAAAGTTGTTGACCTGTCAAGATCTTGCACATTAAGACATTGAATAATGAAATCAAAACAGATCATCACAATGCATATAGGTCAACTCATATGCATTCCAGCATTTATTGAAAATGATATGACACAGGAGGATTTTCTGCAACTCTCAAATGTCTCTTATCTTAAAATTGTCTTCTAAAGCATATTTTTAAATAATAAGTTATTGTTTCATGAATATTGACTCACAGAAGAATGATAGAAAATATAAGAATAGCTAAGATTTATGACCTATACATCATTATTATTTGTTATATTTGCTTGGAAGTATTATAAAAGGCTTTCACACAGCTTATCAATCTGTGAATACTGGATTCAAGCACTCAGCAGTGGGCTGCAGTTCAAGTAAGAATACTTAGAGTATAGATTAGTTGTATTTGGACACATGGTCAGTTTTAGTCTAAAAACATAGAAGATATTTGAAATGAGAATTTATCTTGAAGTTTTAGCCTTCCCAAAACACACAATTACCCCAAAGTAAAAATACTGTGTGTGTGTGTGTGTGTGTGTGTGTATGTATGCGTGTGCATGTAGCTCTGTTTTATGACAAGCCATTCATTCTAAACAGAAGTCCAGTCCCAATATTGTACAGCTAATTGACCATACACTCAGTGTTCAATGCTCCTGAGAGCCCTTGCTGGGGACTTTGGTCAACTGTTCCTGGCAGACTTCAGCAATCTCAGGTCATGGGTAACTCCTATTCTCATTTTCCATATTTTCGCAGTGATTTTTAAAAATACGAACTATGAAGAAAGATCAGTATATAATATTTATAACCATTATTCTCAATGTAAAAGATAAGCAATAATTACGGGTGTGTTATATAGAACAAGATATTAATAAGCTGAGCTCTACTCATGAAAGAAACTAAGTCTGCAACTATAGTTGCAGCTTTAAGGATATTTTTGTCTCACACAATCACACAACCTTCACAGTTCCATTTTGTTTTTTATTTCATTGTTTTGTCAACATGCTGATGCTTTTGCAGTATTTTGAGGAGGCAAGGATGATTGGGGTTGATGAGAAGAGACGCGTCCCTGAAATGTACCATCTCAGTGCATATATTTGGAGGCAATTTTTGTAGACTTTGACATGTTCAGTATAACTTAGACAGCAGAATCAAGACTACTCCTTATATTCACGTATTGATGTTCAGTTCTAACTTGATTCTTAGCAAGATTGTATTTGTCCAGTCTCATTGTATAGGCATAGGGATGTTATTTTATTTCATTTTATTTTATTTTTACAGGATCTACACTCTCCAAGTTTTTCAATTATCTAACATTTTTTGTCCTGGTAGACATATATAAAATCATAAAAGATTAGTATTCGAAGAGCAATTGTAGGTTTTACACAGACATGCCCAGACACATGCAAGTACACTGCAGACATATTGCATTATTCTGGCCTAGAAAGAAATCTTTTGCTAGTTGGTTTTCCATGTAATTTTTCCCAAATGAGTTTTGAGTCCCACGGTAGTGGTTACTAATCATCCATTAAACACTGTCTTCTCCGAGGCCATTTCAGCATTCCCTGCTCATCTCCTTCCCCCACAAATAGCCATCTCTCAGGAACAAGAATGCTCCTAGATTTTTTTTAGAATGAGACATAGAAGTCTAAGAACCTACAAAGACTTAGGTTATTGTGAAAAACCAATTTGTTGCATCACTTTTTTGAGGAATGATTTGCAATCAGTTGAACCTAATTATGCCCTTGCTCTTGCCACTATTTCTGTTGTAAGAATGACATTCTGCTAAGAAAAAAGAGTTTCTAAAACATTCAATCATTCGTGAAAAAAAACTTCCCTATTAGGCAACATTCTCTAATTTTTCTTCGTACTGTTTCCTCTTTTCCTTGTGTCTTGCTGATCTTTTTAGTGCAATACCTGATGATTACACTGCTCTTACTAAAAGGCCAGCTTCTCGATGCTCTAAGGAGTGAAAGAAATGTAGCGCCTTTTCTTTGAGCCAGGCCGTCAGAAGCTCTAACAGTGCGTCTTTTGTGACTGTGTAGGGAATGATGGATTGGGTCCATTTAAAGCCAATTCCCCTGATCTCTCTTAGCTGAGTACAGAAGAGCTATGTCCTGGAAAAATCTGCTGGCTTGGAAGAGGAACTGCTATTAAAATAAATTGGTTACCAAGTGTTTATTACATTTGATGTTTGCCTCTCATCACAATCCTTCATAATGTGTTTAAACAATTAATTGACACAATATCCAACTTTCTGAGGCTTGGAAGACACCATGGGGAAATTGAAAGAGCTATGAGTCCTTATTTGGGTAAGAGGGAGAAGAGGTTTTTTTTGTTGGTGTTGTTGTTAATTAATCACATATTAATTTTGCATTTATTGAATGTTCCCCATTTAATGTGAACAATTGAACGTGCTTAGAGAGATGTGTTAGGCTGTTCTGTGCTTTCCATCTACTGCGCGTTTGAGAGTCGGAGGCTGTTTCTTGTTGGGGGCAGAAGGTGTGAGGTAGTGCCTCTTGGGAACTTTCTTGGCTGGGGAAAGGGGTTAGTAAACTTTTTTTTTTCTGTAAAGAATTCTCACATATCCTAACACTATGTTAGTACATAAAAGTCAAGATACGTGACCATCTGGCTCCAGCTTCTCTTCCTAACTTTATGTTCTCGGCAACTCAACTAAGCAGAAGATTCTGTTTTTCAGGCATACCATGCACTATTTTGACCAATTATAATGGAAATATTTATCAGGTGCTTAGTCTGCAATAAACATTTTATTTTGTTTAATCTTTGTCTTTGTCAGGTAGAAACTATTATCAGCCTTCCAACACTGTTGAAGAAAATTAAGGCTTGAAGATTTAAGTGACTTGTTTAAGATCACTCAATGAGCAAAGGGCAGAGCCAGTGCTCCACTTAGGCAGTGTGAATCTGAACTTCTTTTATCTGCTTGCCTGCCTATCTATCTATCTATCTATCTATCTATCTATCTATCTATCTATCTATCATCTATCTACCTATCTAAGTATCTATCTATCTAAACACCTATCTAACTACGTGTCTATCTACCTATCATCTAACTAGCTAGCTAGCTATCAGAATGTGAGCAGGTTTGCTTTCTGTGATAGGCTATTCTCAAATGTCAATTCTCACTTCTTGGGTTGCTGATCAAATTTAAGAGTAACACGCTAAAAACTTCTC
>CAUYQG010247407.1:0-15282 GCA_963574415.1 Tarsius wallacei | reverse complement strand
ACAGCTACTCACTCCAGAAACTGGGAGTCATCTACCACCGCTCCCCCTTTCTCACTTTGTTTCCAGAAAGATCCCCAGAGCTGCGTCTCTGTGCAGCTCTTTCCTCTCCATCACTCCCAGAGAATTCTAGTCATAGTAGCCCCTTGAATTCTCAACTCTGTCCCCTTCACTTAGGTTGTCCATCGGGCTCTGTTTGTGTTCAGTCTCCCTATGCTGCAGCCTGGAAACTCTATCCAGGCAAGAAATTGGGGGAATTGGACAATCAGAGGGCTCGCCTGGTCAGGATCCCTTCTCTCAGGAATCAGTATCACGTGTGACAGCCGGTGTCATGATGTAATGCCTTAGAAATTGTTGGTTTATAAGTATTTCTTTTTAAGGTGGGAAGGAAATCTGGTTCCTGTGAATCCATCGTGGCTGGAAGTATAAGCATTCATCTGATTTTTTTTCCACTGAGCCTTGTGCTTTTAGGATGCATCCACGCTGCTATGTATACCTTTAAGTTGTATCCAAGACACTATGCACAGATGCTGCATGGTGTGCATTCACTATACTTTGCCTATCTGATCACCCAAGGATTAACTCTTTCTCCTAAGTGATTTTAATATCAGAAAAATATAAGAAACATTCAGACTTGCAAAGAAGCAAAATGATAGCACACTTCTTATCAGCAACATGTAAGTTAGAAGAAAATGGTACATCATCTTTAAAATAGTGAAATAAAATTCAGTGCATAGCTCTATATTCATAAATATATTTTAAAAATGAAATTAAAATAGTAAGTATTCAGGCATACAGAAGTTCAAAGAATTGTTCATCTGTAGACATGCATTGTAACATATTAGAGGGATGTTAATGAAAGTATTTCAAGCACAAGAAAAATGACAGTAAATGAAAATGAGTAAACAGTACTGAAAATATTAAATTTAAGGATAGATGTAAAATATTTATTTTCTTAATTTTTTAATTTTCTGAAAAAGATAATTATTTAAAGCAAACATCCATAATAATGCATTGAAGGATTTATATGTTATGTAAAATTAATTTTTGGACATTAATAGCACAATGACTGGTGGATAGATGTGTACTGTTGTAATTTTCTTTTAAAAGCCATGATGCATGATAGATGTTCATTGTACATAATTTCATGGAACATATGATACATCACCCTAAATGTTTGTCTTTTCTTTGTATTTTTCTTACTTAATGGTACAATATTACTTTCAGGTAGACTGTGAAAAGTTAAAGATACATCCATTATAAAATCCTATTCTCACTACCCAATTAATTATGTCAAATAAGCTAACACAGAAAGTAAATAGAGTAATTTAGAATGATAAAATGTTCACTTTATATACAATAAGTCCTCAAAAGAGGGGGGATATAGCATAAAGAACAAATGAGCAAATGCAAAACTAATTGTGTTATAGTAGCTTTATACTCAAGGATATCAATAATGGTATTAAATTAAAGTAGTCCAAACACACTAATTAAAAGGTAGGATTGACAAATTGTGTTCTTTTTTATTTTAAACAGATTTTTAAAAAATAACAGTTTAATGTACACAGAAATCTTAAGCAGAAATTACAAAGACTTTCTATATTCCTCCTGCTCACACAAAACACAGTGTCTGTCCCCCATTATCTACGTCCCCCTCCGGCATGATACATTTGTTACAACTGATAAACCTATATTAACATATAATTTTACCACCCCAGTCCATAGCCAACATTGGATTTCAGTCTTGATGTACATTCTGTGAGTTCGGGCAAATGTATAATGACATGTTTCCACCATTGTAGTATCATACAGAATAGTTTCATTGGTCTAAAAAAATACTCTGTGCTCTGCCTATTCATCTCCCTCCATTCCAGCTCTTGGCAACAATTGATCATTTTACTGACTGCACAGTTCTGGCCTTCTCCAAAGTGTCAATAGTTGAAATCATACAATATGTAGTCTTTTCAGATTGGCTTCTTCCACTTAAGTAATATGCATTTAAGTTTCTTCCATGTCATTTTATTACTTAATAGCTCATTTCTTTTCAATGTGGAATAATATTCCATTGTCTGGATGTACCACAGTTTATCCATTCACCCACTGAAGGACATCTTGGCTGTTTTCAAGTTTTGGCAGTTATGAATATAGCTGCTGTAAACATCAATGTACAGGTTTTTGTGTGAACGTAAATTATCAATTTATTTGAGTAAATAAATGCTAAAAAGTTCAATTGCTAGATCATATGGTAAGAATATATTTCGTTTTATAAAAGGCTGCCAAATTGTCTTCCAGTGAAGCTGTACCATTTGACATTTCTGTCAGCAATGAGTTCCTGTTGCTTTACAACCCTGATAGCATTTGGTGCTGCCAGTGTTCTGGACTTACATTATTCTAATAATTGTGTTATTGGTATCTCATTATTGTTTTAATTTACATTTACCTAGTAACAGTAACCTATGATTTGAAGCAAGAAAAGAGGGATTTTAAAAAGCAAGATCCAACTATATGTTGTATACTTGAAACCCACTTTTAGTAAAAAGTCACAAATTGGTTAAAATAAAAGGATGCAAAAAGATATATCATGTTAGCAATGTTCAACAAAAAGCTGTAACAGCTATATAAAATCAGATAAAGTAGATTTCAGAACAAAAATATAGCCATGGAAAAAAAGGATCATTGAAAAGACTAAAGAGGTCAATTTATCAAGAAGATGATAAGAATTCTAAGTGTTTATACACTTAACAACAGACTTTGAAAATGCATTAAATACCCATACACAAAAATCAATTCCAAATGGGTCAAAGACCTAAACGTAAAACCTCAAACGTTAAGAATCTTAGAAAACACAGGAGACACCCTTACAGAAATTGTAATAGACAACCAATTCTTGATCAAAACCCCAGATGTCCATGCCATAAGAGATAAGATAGACAACTGAGACCTCATCAAACTGAAAAACTTCTGCAAAGCAAAAGAAACCGTCAAGAGAGTGAAGAGACAGCCCACAGAATGGAAAAAAATATTTGATAACTGTATATCTGACAAAGACCTATCCAGGATCTACAGGGAACTCAAACGTACCAAAAGGAAAAACAAAATCCCTATTTAAAAAATGGGCAAGGGATATAAATAGACACTTATCAAAAGATGACAAATGAGCAACCAACAGACACATGAAAAAAGCTCAGCCTCACTAACCATCAGAGAAATGCAAATCAAAACCACATTGAGATACCACCTAACTCCAGTAAGAATGGCCATCATTAATAAAACAAAAAACAGATGCTGGTGGAGGATGTGGAGAAAAGGGAATGCTTCTACACTGTTGGTGGGAATGAAAACTAACTCAACCTCTATGTAAAACAGTGTGGTGATTTTTAAAAGAACTAGAGATTGACCTTCCATACGACCCAGCAATTCCCCTTCTGGGAATATACCCCAAGGAACTTAAATCATTCTACAAAAAAGATACCTGCATATGCATGTTTATTGCAGCACTATTCACGATAGCAAAAAACATGGAACCAACCATACTGCCCATTGAAACTAGACTGGATTAAAATTAAAAAAAACTGTGGTGCATATACATGATGGAATATTATGCAGCCATAAAGAAGGACAAACTTATGAACCTCACAGCAACCTAGATGGATTTGGAGTCTATCACACTCAGTTATCTATCACAGAAACCAAGAACTGAGTACCATATGTTCTCACTCATAAGTGGACCCTGAACACCTATCATAATACTACAAAAAAGAGATTGGCAATAGCGGGACACTGCCAGGGGAGTAGGGGAGGGTAACATAACATCAATAAGGGTGCCTGATCCTAACCCAAGCTAAGTGAGGTCCAGTGGGAGGTCCAAAACTTCACCTGTACCTAAACCACTAATGTACAAAATCCTGACTTATATCTCACAACTTTAAAGTTAAAAAAAGAAAATGACAATTATTCAGGAATGGACATTGCATTGAGAATATGCATGCCACAGTAAACTATATGTCTATCCAGAAAGGTAGAGGAAGACGAAGGTTTTTTAAGAAAAAATGAGTACGATTACATAATTGCTTTGAGATAATTATCCTTGACTACAACTATCAATATCAAGAATACCAGTCCAAGGTTGGGCAGGCAGTTTCTGGGCAGATGTTCTTGCAAAAGGTTTTTATTTACTTATTTATTTATTTATTTATTTTCTGGTATAAGATTATGATGGCCTATGTGCAAGGTTGCAGTTTTTTCAGTCTTTTGTGATAGTTTTGTTGTCAGGCATTCGCACATGAAAACCCTTCCTTCCTGGGCTTCCTTGGCTCTATTTTGCAGCCTTTGTTTGTTTGTTTTAACACAAGTGACTCCATTGTGACTCTGAAAACATTCAGATTCAAGAGTGTATTTTATCTGCAGAATAAAGTCTTATACTTAGCAGACAGAATATTTAAAAGAAATTCTGTTGGGCCTATTGGAAACCAAACTAAAGATACTGTATAGCATAAATAAATGTTGAAAATGTGCTCTAAAAAAAAGAATGCATGAAATACACAGAAAAATATATAATTCGAGTCAAGAATTGTGTTTTCTGTAGGCATTTGGTAAAACAAATTATCAAATCAATAAGAATATAGAATGCTTAAAAATGCTATCTCCCAAATTAATCCAAATGATATTTTACCCAACAACAAAATAATACATATTATTTTTGTATATACAGGAACATTTACCATGATGGACAATATTCTGGCTCATAAATAAGTCTTACTACAACTGAAAATATTAACATCATCTGAAAAATTTCCTAGAGGACAATGCAGTTAAATTATAAATAGACAAAAACATTTCTGTAAAATTCTCAAAATATTTGAAATCTATATAAAACACTCTTTATAATAACATATGGTTGAAAGAAAAATCAGAAAGAAATTTATAAGGTGATTGTAACTGAAGAAGAAGTAAAATACAACTATTAAAATCTGTGAAATGCATCTAAAGTAGTCCTTAGAATCAAATTCACAGAAATAAATTATTATATTTAAAAGTAAGAATTCAGATAAATGACTTAAGATTTAATATTAAGAAACAAGAATGCAGAGAAAATTAAGACCAAAATAGCAAAAGAAAGAAAATAATAAGTGCAGAAGTAATTGAAGAAGACAACAGGAAGCAATAGAGGAAATAAAAGAGAGACCAAAACTCACCTTTGAGAATGTCAATACAACTGATAAACCTAAATCCAGAATGATTAGAAAAAGAGAGAAAACATTACCAATAGCAGGAATGAGAGAATTGTCATTAAACGGTCTTACTAATATTAAAAATTGATAAGTGAGTATTTTTAACTTTATGTTAAGTCAATGAAATTTCACACAACAGCAATGAATAATCAAGACTATGAAATTTAAAATGTCATTTACAGTAGCAAAAATACCATTCACAAAAGTGTGAAAATATGAATTATTTAAGGATGGATCTGACAAAA
Source organism: Tarsius wallacei (assembly GCA_963574415.1). Classification (NCBI taxonomy): domain Eukaryota; kingdom Metazoa; phylum Chordata; class Mammalia; order Primates; family Tarsiidae; genus Tarsius; species Tarsius wallacei. Next base: position 9,809 of record CAUYQG010247407.1, on the reverse strand, counting down.
GATGTACAAATCTTTATCTTGAAAACTATGAAAGAGATAAAGGTATGTGAATTGGGAAACAATAAATCAAACTATCTCTGCCAAGGAATGATTTTTTTTTGAGTCTCACTTTGTTGCCCGGGACGGAGTGCAGTGGCATGATCATGGGTACCACAGCACTGCTGGACTCAGACGATCCTTCTGCCTCAGCCTTCCTGTAGTTGGGAGTATAGGTGTGTGCCATTACACCTGGACAATTTTTTTTTGTAGAGATGAGGTCTTGCCATCTTGAACTCCTGGGTTTAAGCAATCCTCTGGCCTCAGCCTCCCAAACTGCTGGAATTGCAAGCATGAGCCACTCTGCCCATCCTACGATCTTATAGCTTGAAAACCCCAAAAACCCCTCCAAAAGACTCTCGGGCTCCATATCAAACTCCCAACACAATTTTTCAAAGATTTAGAAGCAAAATCCTAAAATTCTTATGGAACCAAAAAACAGCCTGAATGGCTAAAGCAAACATAAGGGGGAAAAAGCTGGAGGCATAATATTACCCAACTTCAAATTGTATACTACAAGGCTATATTAACAAGAACATCATAGTACTGGTACAAGGGCAGACAAGTAAATGAATTTTGTAAATCTCAGGTAACAAAGTCAACACACACGAATCAGTAGCATTGCTATACACCAACAACGATGAAGTTGAGAATCAAATAAAGAACTCAATCCCATTTACAATAGCTGCCCCCAAATAAAATATCTAGGAATATATTTAACCAAGGAGGTGAAAGACCTCTACAAAAAGAACTACAGACACAGAAGAAAGAAATTGTAGAGGACACAAAAAGAAAAACATCCCGTCTCATGGATTGGAAGAATCAACATTGTCAAAATGACCATACTACCCAAAGCAATTTACATAGTCAATACAATCCCTATCAAATAACTAACGTCATTTTTCGCAGAATTAGAAAAAAAATCCTAAAATTCATATGGAACCCAAAAAGCCAGAACAACCAAATCAATTCTAAGCGAAAAGAACAAAGATAGAAGCATCTCATTATCCAACTTTAAATTATACTGCAAGGCTGTAGCAACCATAACAGCATAGTACTGGTACAAGGCAGACACATGGACCAATGAAAGAAAATAGAGAATTCAGAAATAAACCCAAATACCTACAACTAAGTGACCTTCGATAAAGCAGATAAAAGCATAAGCAAAGGAAAAGAAAGCCTATTCAACAATTAGCGTTGGAAAAATTGGATCTCCACATGCAGAAGAATGAAAAGAAATCACTATCTCTCACCATATTCAAAAATTGTAGTCAAGATGGACTAATAACTTAAATATAAAACCTGAAATCATTAAAATCCTGGAAGAAAACCCAGAAAAAACTCTTTTGGACATTAGCCTAGGTAAAGAGTAAAACACCAAAAGCCTTTGCAGCAAAAACAAAAATAAATAAGTGGAATTTAGTTAAACCAAAAAACTTCTGCACAGCAAAATAAATAATCAACAGAGTAAATAGAGAACCTACGGAATAGGAGAAAACATTCATAAGCTATACATTCAACCAAAGACTAATTTCTGGAATCTAAAAAGAACTCAAACAAATCAGCAAGAAAAAAACAACTCAATTAACAAGTAGGCAAAGACATGAATAGACATCTTTCAAAAGAATATATACAAATGGCCGACAAACATGAGGAAAAAAAGCTCAACATTAATAATCATCAGGGAAATGCAAATAAAAACCACAATGAGATACCACTTGAGCCAGAATAGCCATTATTAAAAATAAAAAAGCAATAGATGTTGGTGCAGATGCTGTGTAAAGGGAATATTTATACACTATTGGTGGGAATGTAGATTAATAAAACTCTGTAGAAATCAGTATGAAGATTTCTTAAAGAACTAAAAGTACATCTACTATTCAATCCAGCAATCCCACTACTTGATATCTACCCAAAAGAAAAAGGTTGTTATACAAAAAGACTTCCACCGCAGCCTCGACCTGCTGGGCTCCGGCGATCCTTCCGCCTCAGCCTTCCAGTAGCTGGAACTAAAGGCGTGCGCTACCACGCCCGGCTAATTTTTGATTTATTGTAGAGATGAGGTCTCACTAAGTTGCCCCGGCGGGTCTCGAACCCGCGGGCTCAGGCAATCCACTCACCTCAGCCTCCCAAAGGCTCGGGATTACAGGCTGAGCCACCGAGCCTGGCCATTTCCCTATAAATTTTAGAACCAGTTTGTCAATTCCTACACATGCCCTCTTGGGATTATTATCGAGCTTGTGCTGAGAGTATTGGTGAATTTGAGGAGAATTAACTCTTTAAAGATATTTAATATTTAACTTCATGAGTATCGTATATTTCTCAATTTATTTGGGTCTGCTTTACTTGTTCTCAGAAATACTTTATAGAGTTTGTTTTGCATGTTTTCTATTTTTATTGCCTTCTGAGTTGCCCTAGGTTGCTTTTTTTTAAAATTTCAATAGCTTTAGAAGTACAAATGGTTAATGGTCACATGTGATTTTTCATCTCCCCCATCTTCCCACCTCCCCTTCTGAGTCTCCATATCCATCATACCATTCTTTATGCCTCTGCAGTCCCATAGCTTAGTTCCCACTTATAAGTGAAAACATGCAGTACTTGGTTTTCTGTTCCCAAGTTACTTCACTTAGGATAATGGTCTCCAGTTCCAAAGCACATTATTTCATTCTTCTTTATGGTTGAATGGTGGTGGTGGTGGTGGTGGTGGTGGTGGTGGTGGTGGTGGTGGTGGTGTGTGTGTGTGTGTGTGTAGTGCTAAAAAAATGCACACACATTTTAAGAGGTGTTACCTATGTATTACTTTTCAAAGTTGAATTAAATATATACATATCAATGTTATATATATATATACATATATATGTGTATATTGATTCAACTTCTTTGCAATTGTGAATTGTATTGCAATAAACATGTGACGCAAGTGTCTTTTTTGTATAACCACCTTTTTATTTTGGGTAGATACCAAGTAATGGGATTACTGAATTGAATAGTAGATGCACTTTTAGTTCTTTAAGAAATCTTCATACTGATTTCCACAGTTTTATTAGTCTACGTTCCCACCAATAGTGTATAAATGTTCCCTTTACACAGCATCTGCACCAACATCTATTTTTTTTATTTTTAGTAATGGCTATTCTGGCTCAAGTGTTATCTTACTGTGGTTTTTATTTGCATTTCCCTGATGATTATTAATGTTGAGCTTTTTTTTCCACATTTGTCAGCCATTTGTATACATTCTTTTGAAAGATGTCTATTTGTGTCTTTGCCTACTTGTTAATTGAGTTGTTTTTTTCTTGTTGATTTGAGTTCTTTTTAGATTCCAGAAATTAGTCTTTTGTTGGATGTATAGTTTATGAATGTTTTCTCCTATTCCGTAGGTTCCCTATTTACTATGTTGATTATTTATTTTGCTGTGCAGAAGTTTTTTGGTTTAACTAAATTCCACTTATTTATTTTTGTTTTTGCTACATAGGCTTTTGGTGTTTTACTCTTTACCTAGGTCAATGTCCAAAAGAGTTTCTTCTGGGTTTTCTTCCAGGATTTTAATGATTTCAGGTTTTATATTTAAGTTATTAGTCCATCTTGACTACAATTTTTGAATATGGTGAGAGATAGTGATTTCTTTTCATTCTTCTGCATGTGGCCATTCAATTTTTCCAACGCTAATTGTTAAATAGGCTGTCCTTTCCTTTGTGTATGCTTTTATCTGCTTTGTTGAAGGTCAGTTAGTTGTCAGTATTTGGGTTTATTTCTGAATACTCTATTTTTTTTCCATTGGTCCATGTGTCTGCACTTGTACCAGTACTATGCTGTTATGGTTGCTACAGCCTTGTAGTGTAATTTGAAATCGGGAATGCGGTGGTTCCAACTTTGTTCTTTTTGCTTAGAATTGCTGTTTGTTCTGGCTTTTCGAGTTCCATATGAATTTTAGGGTTCTTTTCTAATTCTGTGAAAAATGATGTTTGTCATTTGATAGGGATTGTGTTGACTATGCAGTTTACTTTGGGTGTATGGTCATTGTAACAAATAAAATCCTAAAATTCTTATGGAGCCAAAAAACAGCCTGAATTGCTAAAGAAAACCTAAAGGGGGGAAAAAAAGCTGAAGGCATAATATAACATTGTCCAACTTCAAATTATACTGCAAGGCTATAGTAACAAAAACATCATAGTACTGGTACAATAGTAGACATATAAATGAATTTAGTAAATCTCAGGTTACAAATTCAGCACACACAAATAAGTTGCATTGTTATACACCAATAATGACCAAGCTGAGAAACAAATAAAGAACTCAATCTCATTTACAATAGCTGCTCCCAAAATAAAACACCTAGGAATGTATTTAACAAAGGAGGTGAAAGACCTCTACAAAAAGAAGTGCAGAACACAGGTAAAAGAAATTATAGAGGACACAGACAAATAGAAAAGCATCCCATGCTCATGAATTGGAAGAATTTGAAAGGGGCACATGGATATTTTTGGTTATAACGGATACTTTCATTATTTTTACTATGTTTCACTACTTTGAATGCTTCACAGGTGTAACATTAAAACTCATCAGATTATACACTTTAAATATGTGCAATCTAAAGTACATCAATTATAACTAATAAAGCTGTATAAAAAGGCACAGGGTGGGATATTTACAAGTATATCTGCATTTATTTATATATTCTGTAACATATGTAGCAATATATTTAAGAATAATCTTAAGTAACCTGAATAGTCTTGGACCTGAGTTAGTCACCTTGTTATTTTCTTAATTTTTATGTTGAAATAAATGGGCTTAGAAAAATATGCACCCAAAAAACTTGGAGGGGGGGAAAGAGTCTCTGGGACAGGAGAATACCTTTTTGTTAAAAAATGATCCAAAATACTATTCAAATATCACTTTTTTACCCGTAATATAACGAATAGAAGAGAAGAACATGCCCAGTATTAGCAATAGTGTTGAATTATTGCTCCAGCGTCTTTTAATTTGGTCTTTAATTGATCATGTAAAAGAAGACTTGGACTATACAATTTCTAAGTCCCCTTGCTTTGCACCCTCTCTTTCAAATGATTTGATGTGTTGTGTTAGAAAATGAATAATAAAACTTGAAATAATTATTTAAAAAAGAATAATCTAACAACTCAAAAACACATGTCACACAGTACACAATTTTCATCACAGAAGGAAAAAATATATATTAAACACACTGGAATTATAAATTTAGATGAGAAGCACAGAGTGGGAATAGAGAATGCAAACCAAAAGAATCAAATAAATGAATGACAACAAGAAAGGGGACTTGCCTGAAAGAATGATAAGAACAATGATAAGAGCTCGAAATAAGATTTTCTCTACACTCTGACCCTAAAGTAGCCCCCACCCTCCCCTTCCCTGGACTGACCTTCTCTTAGGTAGGCCCCTGTAAAATCCATGTTTGTTATTTCCTTAGGGACTGTATAGTGCTGCCTGCTCCCAATAACCTTAACTCGTAACCCTCTTTCCAGTTCACCTGTCTACCTCATGCTTATCTCCAAGGCCTCACCTTAAATATTGCTTCTTCTTGAACATGCTTCCTGGCCACAAACCACTTAATCCTCAATTTAAATTTTTCGTGCTCTTTTACTTTCTCTTAGCACCCTGAAAACTTCTTTCAGAGCACTTATTGGTATGTGTCATGTCAGTATATGTTCTTTACAGGGATCTTTGTTTTGAAACATCGGTCTCCTCATTCCACTGCAAGCCCCATGATGAAAGATACTATTGTCTGTTTTGTTCACCACTATATGTTTTAAGGGCATATACTCCAGTCCCTGATACATATTAATCTCTCAAATATGTTTGTTGGAGGAATGAACGAATGAATTGAAAAACCAAATGGAAAAGATGGATAGCTTGACAGAGAGACTGGTAGATAAATATATGTAGTTTTATTATGTGTGTATTTATGTATGGTTCCCACATGTTTGGTTGCCCATGTCCCTGGTAGTGGGGAAACAGACAGAGATGTATTAGGGAGAGCAAAGGGATGAGAGATACCCGGATATGGAATATAGAAGAAGAAATGCTGGAATGAAATAGGATGGATGGAGTGAAAAGCCATTTGAGGGACTGAAAGAGGGAAGGAGGGAAGGAGAGAGAGAGAATGAGAGTGAGAAAGAGAGTGAGAGAGAGAGAGAGAGAGAGAGAGAGACAGACAGACAGAGACAGAGATAGAGAGTCAGACAGAGACATAGAGAAAGGAGATAGGTAGCACCAAAGAGACAGGTAGAAGTCAGGGGAGATGAGGGAGAGACGGAGGAGAGACAGGAGGCAAGACTACAAGGTGACAAGCAGAAAGTCAAGGGCAGGAAGAAAGCAAAGGACCACCTCCAATAAACTCCTGTGCAGTGATCAAAACATTGAATTCCAGAAGTTCCCACTTTTCTTGTCCTCACCACTAGCTCTTAACATTAGCCATGAAAAAAATAAAGATGTTTGTAAAAATTAAGGCAGCAAAGGCCCTACTCTAGTCATTGCTTTTGATGAAAAGCCAGTAGCTGAGATCTTACCAGTAATAAAGCTGCAGGGAAAAGGACACGGACAAGAAGAAACTGCTCTTATGAGGCAAGCTGCATTCATGTGTATGTATGGGAAATACATACTGCAAAGGTAATAAACTGATATCCCACCACAGGGCACTGGGTGAAATTAAACCCTCCTGGGGACAAAACAATGAATTCCAGATGGGACTTGCCCTGTTGTTGGTACTGGGAATTCATTATATCGAACCTCTAAAATGAAATGAAAAATTTAATATCACAAGACACACAAATGTTGGAACCATAATCATTTGATCCCAAGGGCATTTTTGCAGGTGCTGTTAGAGTAATAAGACAGAGGAAACAGCCTATTTGGGCATTTTAATGATATGTTTCCTAAGCTATATGTTTTGTTTTAATTCACTATGGGCCTGAATTGTTACCTGAAACTGATAGAGGATTATAGGCAACATTTTTATTTTAAATGAACTGGAGTGAAGAAATACTTCTCATATTGAAACCACTGCAGTATACTGATGTTTTGCCATAAGATCTTCCCTTCACCTCTCGAGACATGAAGTAGATAGAAACTCCACCTTGAGTAACTTTAAGTAATGGTTCATGCAGCATGAGTGTGGAGAAACTGGAACCCTTGTATACTGTTGGTGAGAATGAAAAATGGTGAAGCTGCTGTGGAGAACAGTATAAAGATATCTCAAAAAAAATTAAAATGGAACTACGATATGATTCAACAATTTCACTTTTGGGATTTACCCACAAGAATTAAAATCAGGATCTCAAAGAGACTTCTGCACTCCACTGTTTAATGCAGCATTATTCACAATAGCCAAGATGTGGAAACAACCAAAATGTCTACCAATGGATTAATAGATTTTTTTTAAAAAGCTGCGAACGGTGTGTGGCTATTACTCTATTGCTTTTTTGGCATGAAGTGCTGGTGTGAAAATCTGAGCTAAAACTGATGTCGCCTCCTTTTATATGATTTACTTTTCTGCTTGGATTATCTTAATAACTATGTTTTTGTGCTTCAACTTGAATAGCTTAAATTGGACTCATCTTTGTCAATATTTCTCAACACGTTTTTCTGGTATGTGGTGTGCTTTTTTGAGCCACAGCTTTATCATGTGTTTTGTTTTACAGAAAATTTTCTATATTATACTGATGAAATATTTCATTTGTAGCATTCTCTGCTTTTAGGAATCAAATTAAACTAATTTTATATTAACTTTGTTCTCCACTTTTATGATTTATTTGATTGCTGTAATTTTGTCTTCTTGTTTAAACTCACTGTAATGATCACAAGCCATTTCTTCATGGTTATTCTTTTCTAAAATAAACTTTTTATTTTTTAATACTTTTGGATTTATTGTGAACATAATAATTGTGAAGATAATACAGCGTTTTGACTGTTATTAACATCTTACAATAGTATAGTAAGTTTGTCTCAATTAATGAAGCGATATTGATGCTTTTTAATTTTTTGAGTCAGCATCTTACTCTGTTGCCCAAGCTAGAGTGCAAATAGCCAGAACTATCGGCACCATATCCAGCTAATTTTTTTAATCTATTGTAGAGACAAGGTCTCGCCAAGTTGCTCAGGTTGGTCTTCAACCCTTGGGCTCAGGCAATCCTCTTGCCTCCACCTCTCAAAGTGCTGGGATTATAGGCATGAGCCACCACACCTGGCCATGCTTATGAACTACAGTGTATAATTTTATTTCCTTGGTTTTGCCTAATGACCCGTTTCTGTTTTATGACTCCATCCAGGATACCACATTACAATTAATCATCATGTTTCTTTAGGACCTCCTGGCTATAAAAGTTTTTCAAATTTTTCTTGATTTTGATGACCTTGACAGTTTTGAGGTGTTTATTGGTCAGATATTTTGTAGAATGTGCTTCTCTTGAAATTTGTCTTATGTTTTTCTCATAAGTGGACTGGGCTTTGGGGATTTTGAAAAAAGAATCCAGAGGTAAAATGCTATTCTCATTGCATTTTATCAAGGGTTCATACTATCGACATGATTTTTCACTGTTTAATTTAACTTTGATCACCTGGCTGAAGAAGTGTGTTTGTCAGGTTTGCACACTGAAAACTGCCTTCTCTCTCTCTCTCTCTCTCTTTTTTTTTTTTTTTGCCTTTCCATGCGTTACTTTTTGGACTGAAGTCACTATGCACAACTTACATTTAAGGAGTGGAGGTGATGTTCCACCTCTCTGAGTGTGGAGTTCTACATAAATTATTTGGAATTCTTCTGCATGAGAAATTTGTCTATTATCACCAGTATCTTTTCTTCTTTAATGTACTTATGTTAGTGTGAAATTATGGATATATATTTTATATTTTGTGTCTTATTCCAATACTACTTATTTTGTTGCTCAACTGTTTCAGCTTTGATTGGAACCTTTTCAGTTGGCTCCTGTATCCCTTTGACTTACTGCCATCAATGATTTTGTTTTTGAGCACTTCCTTACTTTCTGGCACTATAAGATACTCCTCTCATCTTTTTTCCACCTTTATTGAGGTATGATTGACAAATAAAATTGTAAAAACATAGGTGTATAATGTGATTGTTTGATATATGTATACATTGTGAAAAGATTAACACAATCAATTTAGTTGGTACATCTTTTTTTTAAATTTTTATTATAAAGATGTGGGGTACGTTTCAGGGTTAGGTATATAAACATTGATCATGCAGGTACCCTTGTTGATGAGGTATGTCCCTTCCTCCCCTAGCAGTTTCCCTCAACAGCCAATCCCACCCCTTCTCCCCTGACAGTTTCCCAATCATACCAATCACTTTCTTATAGCATTATAATTGTTCAAGGGCCGTTTATGAGTGAGAACATATGGAACTTTGTTCTTTGTTTCTGTGATAAATCACTGAGTATCCATCCAAATTGCTGCAAAGTCCATATATTTGTCCTTCTTTATGGCAGCATAATATTCTATCGTGTATATGTATCACATTTTTTTATTCCAGTCCAGCTTCAATGGCAACACAGTTGGTTTCATGTTTTTCCTATTGTGAACAGAGCTGCAACAAACATACGTGTGCAGGTATCTTTTTTGTAGAATGATTTGAGTTCCTCTGTGTATATTCCCAATAGGGGAATTGCTGGGTAATATGGAAGGTCAATTTCTAGTTCGTTCAGAAATCTCCAGACTGTTTTCCAGAGAGGTTGTACAAGTTTGCATTCCCACCAGCAGTGTAGAGCATTCCTTTTTCTCCACAT
>CAUYQG010247400.1:0-10955 GCA_963574415.1 Tarsius wallacei | reverse complement strand
TATCAGTTGGGCCCCAAATGGAGACAGAAAACACAACAATAATTTACATAGGGAAAGTTGAACATAAAGGACGGATAAGAGATTCAGTAATGAGGGACTGCCTAATTGAAGCAAAGAAAATGCTAACAAGCTGGGCTCGGTGGCTCAGCCTGTAATCCCGCACCTTTGGGAGGCTGAGGTCAGTGGATTGCCTGAGCCCGCGGGTTCGAGATCCGCCTGGGCAACCTGGCGAGACCTCATTGCTACAATAAATCAAAAATCAGCCGGGCGTGGTAGCGCGCGCCTGTAGTTTCAGCTACTTGGAAGGCGGAGGCGGAAGGATCGCCGGAGCCCAGCAGGTCGAGGCTGCGGTGGCCGGGAGCGGCCACTGCACTCCAGTCTGGGCGACAGAGTGAGACTCCAACTCAAAAAAAAAAAAAAAGAAAAAAAAGGAAAATGCTAACAAATACAAAAATAGTAGACATAGGGAACAGCCACTACCTCTCAGGTGGGTGTAGAGCCCCCAAGCAATGTCCTCCCTTCCCAGGGCCTGGATGCAGACCTTGAAGATTCATAGCTGTGGCTCGCTGCGCTGCTCTGGTCAGATTAGTTGGAAAACTTCCCTCCAGAGCTCTAGAAAGACCAGGCACGGTGGCTCCCGCCCATAATCCCAGCACTTTGGGAGGCCGAGGTGAGAGGATCGCCTGAGCCCACGGGCTCGAGACCAGCCTGGGCAACTTGGTGAGACTCCATCTCTACGATAAATCAAAAAACTAGCCAGGCACGGTGGCATGTGCCTGGAGTTCCACCTACTTGGAAGGCTGGGGTGGGAGGATTACCTGAGCCCAGCAGATCGAGGCTGAGGTGGCCAGGAGCGTGCTACTGCCCTCCAGCCTGGGTGACAGAGTGAGGCTCCTACTCAAAAAAAACAGCTCTGGAAAAAGCCATCCTCATGGAGGTGCTGTGCCTCAGGACTCTGTAGACTGAGGAGCTGGGTGGTTGTCTTAGGGTAGAAGCCATGCTCACTGACACTCTGCAGGGAGTTGCCTTCCCCTAGGATGCTGCCCACATGGAGGGAGAGCCAGAAAGCCCATCACATGCAATCCATGGTGAGGTCTGCTGGTGGAGAGAGGTACGCTGGGGAAGGCTGCCAGGGTAGGGTGCATTTACTGGTCCCAAGGCACCCCTGAAAGTACTATACCCCTTGCAGGAGCCAGGCAAGGTGAGCACAAAAGAACCAGGACCAGAAAACATTCTCTCCTCCAGAGTCCCTCTACTTGACAGAGCTGAAAGTTGGGACAGTTGGCGGTGGACAGGTGTTTACAGAATTCAGCTCCACTATTGCAGAGCTTGAAGGAACCGAGAGGCAATAAATCGATAACTCACACGGTGCTCTAAACGTCTCCCCTCCGCCACTCATTTCCCAAATGCCCATGACTTTGTGCCCCCGGCCTTCTGGAGAAATTCTATTTAAACCAAAACATTTATTGCAAGGTGCCCCGTTTTGTGCTTAAAGCCTACTATGAGATTCAGAGTCTCTTAATGAAGAAAAAGCCTCCGTGACCTGCATCACATGCTCTGCGCCTGAAACAATTACCGCTCTGTGCCGGGTGTCATTACTTTGGACAAGTTCTCACAACAGTACCTAGAGATTGACCTGAGGTTCTGGTAGAGAACAGCAAGAAAGCAATTTAGAAAAGCAAGAATAAAACAGGTGGTGGCAACCAGAGTCTATTCACAGGGAATTACCTTAAATATATTTGCCATTTTAGTTTTCTGGAGTGTTTCCTTTGTAATTACACGGAGGCCTCTAAGGAAGCCCTAGTTTCTTTATCAGCAATTTCAAATTACATCTGTAGAAGACAAGGCAAATAGTTATTTAGGTCAGCATGGTTTTCGTATGTGTTTATTTTCTGCGTATATTACTTAACAAGCAATGTGAAAGAAAAGGTGCTTAGTCTCAACACTGAGAAACTGAAATCGGTCCTTTTATAAAAAAATAGAATCCGAGCAAAATTGGACCAGAACCCACAGTTCTTCATCGTCTTGGGGAAGTGACTATTTCTTTGGTAGTTTTGCTGATTTGTTGTTTTCTGAGCTAAAGATCTTTGCTCCAATAATACTCGCATATTCATAAAACACTACAGCTACCCTATACAAGAAATCACTACCCCCAGGTAGTCATTACTCTGACAAGAAATCTGCACACACAGGTATTAGCTACAGAGGGTGGACCAGCAGCTCAGGCATTGCTCAGCTAAGCCCCCTAGAAGAGACACTGATGAGGATTTGTCAGAGCTCTCTGTCAAAGCTGGAACTGATAGCAACACAGCAATTGTGATGGGCTTGTCTAGTCTCCTTGCTTTTTCTGTTCCTGAAAGGAATAAAGAAGATAATCCAGAATCAGGGTGGAAGCAATTTCCACTTTACTTAGAAGAGATTTTAACTAGTATCTTTTAACCATGAAATAGAACCCAAGAGGGAGCTTTTCGAAATAATCAGCATATTGTGAACCACAAATGCTGGACTTTAGCACCTAAAAGTCCGGCAAATTTATATATATATTTTACCCAAGAAAGAAAAGAAGAAGACGATGACAATAATACAAAGTGTAGGCCGCCAAACAAAAAGGATCCTGGTGGTTGCCAAGCATTTCATAGTTAATATTATAATAACTGGATTTTGTGATCTTTGTGGTATTGTCAGAATTTTTGAATTTGTAATGATTTCTAATTATAAATATTCACTTTATTAAAAGAAAGTATAGATTAAACACCGTCAGGAAACTAAGAAACAGATTTCTCTTGTATAAATAACTGAATATAAAATGAAGATAAAATGAAAGGACAGTTTGGGATGGGGGAGGGAGATTTTGGAGACATGGACGAGACATCAACAAGAGTGAAGACCCCCAAAACAGAATTATAGTAGATTTACGTGCATTTTCCTTTTCTTTTATTTTTTTACTTTAGGGCAATTATATAAAGGGAAATACAACAAATTCTAGGGTTTAAATACACACATAGGGCACCTAAAATTTTGAGAGAAAAAAACCACTGATTAAAAGAATCAAGTTTTTGTCCCTGTTAAACTCATCTCTAGGGAGATCATTCATCAAACTAAAACGATAGTCACAGATATTCAATGAGATAACACTGTGTCCCCCAAGAGTTTTTGAGAAGTGAGTAATATGATGCCTTATCCCTTATCACATTGTATTTTCCTAGAAATTAGAGACCACTGAGTTTTTAAAAGCTCATTGTATACAAGACTTTTAAAATAATAATTATTATTACTATTATTATTTAGCTTAGAATGACAGGGTGGGTTTAGGGACTCATAAGGAGCCAACCCTTTTGAGATTGCCTGGTAAAAACACTCCCAGGTTGGTAGTTACTGAAGCCCATTCCTATTGGTCAGATGTACAATAGACGATTGTATTTATGTTTCCCTAGACCCAAGCCTGAAGCAGGAATAATTTTCTGCCTTAGGAGCTGTCTTTCCCCTATCCTTAACTTTTCTCTGCCATAATTGTTTGTTTTCCTAGCTACCTCTAATTTTTGTTGTTTGCTGAAGTCCCGCTGTGCTTTCATTACATATGCCCTGAAACTCGATCACTTAGCAGAGTTGGTTATAGCACACCCAGTACCAGGAGAGGATACAGGAGCAGAAATGTGTTGAATCAGCTTCTCCTTCTGCATAAGCTGCTCCCCCAAAGGGACTTGGGCTCATTGGGAACCTGTAATAGTCCAGGCCACCGGGGTACGACTTCATAACTTACTCTTTCTTCATGGTAAGCTTTTCTCTTCAGTTGCAATTTCCCTGGCTGCTAGTGGGGACTGCTTGGAATATCCAAAAAAAAAAACAGAAAGTGGGGCAATGATAGGGAAATAATAGAAGCAGGAACCAGAGCTTGAAATAGTTTTAGAACAGCATTGCTGACTGTAAAACAGTCAGCTCTACTGAGTGGAGTGATGTTAGATGTTTTATCCATCCATCCATCTGTTCACCCAGATGGCAGAATAAATATTCTAAAAAAAACTTGGACATTTTGTAGGGAAAGTTGTAAGACTAATTGTAAAAGGGATGTATAGAATCCCCAAATTTAAGTGTAAAAGTTAATCATTCAATTATGGAATGGAGGATTCCTACATTGACTACTTGCATCCATGTGTGAAAAATAACAGGTGATTAAATATACATCACTCAATAGCTGCTTTAAAAATCCCTCTGCAATCTTGCAAATAAAATTAGAATGTCTATCGCAACAGTATAAGAGTTATTATTAGTTTTTGATCATGTTTGGCTCACATCAGGTCACTTGGTTCTGAACACCACATTGAAGAAGAGCATTGAAGGCTGGAAATTTGAAGCTGAAACTGGAAGATAGAAGTTCCTTTTCCATTCTGATCATGAAGCTGCTGGAGTGTGACACTGGAAGCCAATGATGACCATCTTTCCAGTTCTGTGTGTGTTTGTGTTTAGAAGTGGTATCAACTGCTTTTAGCCTCTACGGAAAGATAACAATTTTTTACCCCACAAAAATCTGCTATTTGCTGAATGACCAAAAGATCTTACACCTGTTTTCAACAGGGGGATGTGGTTTTTCAACTAACGCAGAGATGGTGTCAAGATGGCAAGTTCCATCTGTAGTCGAGTGCCGGGAATGGGCTCTGTTCGTAAAGGTCAACAAGAAAGTGCTCCAGGGGGATGCCTCCATAAGCCATGGCTCTTGTAAGACTCTCATCATGATAAACACATGGTCAAACATGACAGAACATACAAGCCAGTCCACCACCTGAGACTGTTAGTCCCCATTACAGTTGGGAGCATTCTCGATCGAGGAATTATAGATAATAGAGCAACCTAGAATCAATTAAAATACCAGTCTTTTAAAAATGTCTAGAGACACAGAAGAAGAAATTGAATATATAAGAACATATTGAATATATAAGAAGATATTATTTTTTGAAAATTATAGGAAGGTATGAAAAAGAAAAAAAAAATTTCAGAAATAAAGTCATTGAAATGAAAAAGCCAACAGGTTAAATGGTAGGTTAACTTCACTGAAAAGAGAATTAATAAAATGCAAAGCAGAAGTGAAGAAATTAGAATACAGCAGAAAAAAATTTTTACAAAAGGAAATGATAGAGACAGATCTATCTGATTTACAATGAAAAAAGGATGCTTACTTAAGCTCTCGTTCCCTGGCTTGCATGGGCCCCTTCTAGCGTTCGCTCCTCCTTAAGCAATGTGTTCAGATTGTTGTATCTTTCTATGAAATTCGCAAAAATGAGATTTCTACCTGCAATTGGTGAAGACTACTACTTCTCTGTTCCATCTAGCCTCTGCCACATTTCTCATATGTTGGCGAGCACGAGTGTCCATGTACAGCTTTTGAAAAGTTGACTTGGTGATATTTCTGTTTGTGTTTGGTGGATTATACTTGTGTAGTCTGGAGTGACTTCCCCGTACGGCTGGTTATTTGGGCATCCCAGTGTAGAAATGGGTAGGGTCAGAGGTCATGTCATGATAGGAAGATGTCCTACAGCACCTGGCACTGAGATAGTAAGGATAATGAAGAAGAAACAAGGTTTGATATGTATGGAATCAGAAAGTGGTCTTACAGTTTATATTCTCACCCAAAAGAAACTTCCTAGAGGTTTCCCCCATATTTGCATCGATCCTAAACACTTACAGTTCTAACCAACGATAAGTTGTAGCACTAAGAAAAACTAAAAGCAAACAAACAAAAATAAAAACTTCCCAAACTATCAATAATAAGAATTATGCTAAAGAAGAGACTGAAACATTTTTATAGTCCCTTAACTAAAAAAGATGTAATTATTGCCATAGATGAATATGCAACCAAATAAGGAGAAAAGAGCATTATGGAAGTATTCCAGCAGTTAATATACATATTGTGATATTTTTCTGGAGTTTGTTATGTTTGTAAAATTTGTTTTGTTTCAATTTATAATTTGTGTAATTTACTTTTCTCACTCTAAAAAAATGTTCACTTCAAGTGTTATTCTCTATTCATACTTTTGTATTCTTTCCCAGGTTTTTTTCTGAAAGTCTAAGTTTAAAGACTTCCAGACTGTGTCAATTTCAGGTCCCAAAAAACCTGGATCTGTCTCTGGAAGTATGAAAGACAGGTTGACACATGGAAGATAAAATGAGACACTCCAATTTAAGTTAAGTAAGATTCAAATGAAGAGAATAAGGGAATTTGGGAGAGGCAATATTCAAAAAGATATGTTACAAAATTTTCCCATATTCCAAGAAAACTTAAGTCTTAAGTTGAAAAAAGTACATTGAGTTCTGAGTGGTAAAAACAAAACCAAATTTAAATACATTGTAGTGAAACTGCAGATTATCACAAACAAATAAACAAAAAAAATTTAAAAACCACCAGAGAGAAAACAAAGAAAACCTACAAAGACACGAATCAGACTAAAAGTAGAGTTCTTATTAGTGATTATTTGATGTAGGAAGACAATGGAATTGTATTATCAAAATGCTGAGGGAAATTATTCGCCTAGCATTTTATACCCCAAATTATCATTCAAGATTGAAAGTGAAACAAACACATTTCCAGACATTTAAATACCAAGAAGTTTGCCCTCACTAAGTGATCTACTTAACTAATTCCTCAGCAAGAAAAACAAAATAAACCAAAAAAAGGTAGTATAATCCAAGAAATAGTGCTCAGAAAAAAAAATAAACCAAAATAATTATTGTTCAAAACAAAACAAAACAAAACAAAAAGGCCCCCAAAACGAGCAAACAAAAATCCCCAGCAACAACCAATCATGGTAAGTTTAATAAGACAAAAACACTAGACAGAAGGCCCATAAGATGGAAAGAATAAAGATTCAATGAAGAGTTGAAGTATTCCAAGTTCTTTAGACCTTTCTCTTCTCAAATCAAACATCGACTTCAAGTTGTATTTACTTAAGCCTAAATAATTAACCTTAAGTTAAGAAAATTAAATGAATAAAAATGGAAGTTCTGCAAAGTTAGTAGAGAAAACAGGGGAGAATTATTTATTTAGTATAGTGTGGGAAAAGAGAGGAAAAAATGAGAAATCAAAGCCTCTGGGTCAGGCAGGGCAGAAAGCATTATTTTTCTTTATAAGTGAGGCTCAAAAAGTGTAAGAAATTCACCTAAAGCCAGATATCTAAATGGTGGAAACCAAATTCTGGACTTCTGCCTCCTTGGTAAGTTACTTTCCTATCTCATTAGGCCATCATGTATAATGTTCCCTTCATTTCTAAGAGGAACCCTATCTATGACATCTCTGACACAGTTATAACTGAATGCTTCCAAAATAGCCCTCACAGCAAATGTGTACATCCAAATATTTTCTTTCTACTTGGTCATCTAATCACACATTCATGGGTTATGGCTGACACAGCCTTCGGAACACTGCACGTGAAGCAGAAACTTGGTCAGCTCTCTCTGTGCCCCATACCTGCCCCAAATAGAGACAACCACTCTCATGACCTGGCCTTCCTAGAACACCTTGCCACTGAAGTAAAGCAAGAATAAATTTAAATGATGTCCAGTAAGGGCTTTGCTTGTGAGGCCAATTATATCGACTGATTTTTGAAGTTACTCAAGGCGATGTTTCTTGGATTTTGTGGTTACGTTGAAGTTTGTTGTTAAAGAATGAAACCCCTTCCTAGAGGTTCTTTTAGTACCAGCATCCTTTCCAGTGGGAGTTTCACTTATAAAACAGCGTCAGTTGTCTTGTTTCCCTTCTGTGGTTACCTCATCATAAAGGGCCTTGCTAACTTTTGTGTGTGGAGTGAGGGCAGAGAGGGTTAGCACTAAGGCTTGCATTTTATTCAACTTTATCTTTTTGTCTCATCTATTCTATTAATTTATATTTTTATCTTTTATTTGGATGTTTCATCTTTTTATTCTACTCTACTAAGCAGACATGCCTTTATTTATTATGGATGGATGAAGATTGATTTACTTTAGTTGAATTAGTTAAACTCTAGAAATCTGGAAATATTCTGCCTTTCTTCAATTGCCAAGTCAAAATCTGGCTAAGAGTTCCTGGGTAAGAAGGTATATGTGATCTGATTAGTTCATGAACTAGGTTACTGGGGCTGCACGTTTCTGAGAAGCAGTGATTTTGATGAAGCAATATGAGCCTGTTCAATGGGCCAGCTTCTTATATCAGAAACATCCTGGAACACACATGTTCGAGCAACTTAATATTCTTATTTCATCTTATTCAATGAGAGAGACAAATTTATGTGCAAGGCGTTGGGCTGACCCAAACCATACCGTTACTGGAAGGCAGGAAACGTTTAATTGTCTAGAGATGCTCTTTTTAATTCCTTGGTTTCCATTCACTGCTCAAGCCACTTCTTTTCCCGCTAAACTACAGAACAATTTTTGTCAAGGTCATCACGTCGTCTGCCAAAGAACAATTTTCTGCCTCATCTTTAAAACCACACAGTCAACACTCCCTGAATCTTGAGACACTCTCTTACCTTTGACATTCCATTTCCCTTAAATCTCATTGCCCACTCCTTCTCATTCTCCCTTGTTGACTTCACCTTCTTGAAGTCCAACCTCTAACTGTGGTGGTTCTTCAAACCTGGTCCCGAAACTCTCTTTCTCTCTCTCTTTTTAGATCTCATGAATTCTCACAGATTTTTGACTCCTGCTTCCCAAATTCATCTCTGGCCCAGGTCTTTTCTTTGAGTGTCAGATTACACATCCAACTGCCCACCTGACACATTCACCTGGTGCTTCAAATCTCAAATTCAAGATATTCAAAAAGAAATGATAATTCTTTCCCTTGCCCGTTGTAGACACTATCAGACACATATGCAACTTTGTTGATCTTATATTTCTTGCTGGAAGAGCCCTGATTTAATTTTATTGGACTTTTAGAGCAATTGCAGATTTATAGACAAATTGAACGGAAAGTAACTTGAGTTCCCATATATCCTTTTCCTCCCCGAGACCTCCACGCAGTTTCCGTATTAACATCTTGCGTTAGTATATTTCTGACACTTTATTGAACCAATATCAATAAATTGTTATTAACTAAAGTCCATAGTCTACATTAGGATTCACTATTGTGTTATACAGAGCAAGCTTTCACCAAGGCATAAAGTCATGTTTCAACAGCTGTAGTATTGTACAGTATAGTTTCTCTGCCCAAAAAATCCTGTGCTCCACCTACGCATCCCTCCACCCTCCTCCTGTTCTCCCCCCGACAACCGCTGTTCCTTTTACTGTCTTTATAGTTTCGCCTTTTTCAGAAAGTATATAGTTGGAAGCATATGTATGTGGTCTTTTCTGAAAGTTTTCCTTCACTTAGAGATGTGCATTTAGACCAGGCATGGTGGCTCAAGCTTGTGATTGCCTGAGTCCAGGGGCTCGAGACCAGCCTGGGCAAACTTGGTGAGACATCATCTCTGCAAGAAATCAAAAAAAATTAGCTGGACATGGTAGTGTGAGCCTGTAGTTCCAGCTACTTGGAAGGCTGAGGAGGAAGGATTGCCTGAGCCTGGTAGGTCAGGGCTGCGGTGGCCATGAGCATGCCACTGCACTCCAGCCTGGGCAACAGGGTGAGACTCCAACTCCAACTCCAGATAAATAAAAAAAAAGGTGCATCTAGGTCTCCTCCATGTCTTTTCATGGCTTGATAGCTTATTTATTTTTTTTTTTTTTTGAGTTGGAGTCTCACTCCATTGCCCAGGCTGGAGCGCAGTGGCACGCTCACAGCCACCCCAGCATCGACCCGCTGGGCTCTGGCGATCGTTCCACCTCAGCCTTCCAAGTAGCCAGAACTACAGTCTCATGCTATCACGCCCAGCTAATTTTTTTATTTATTGTTGTAGAGATGCAGTCTTGCCAAGTTTCCCGGGCTGGTCTCGAACCCGCAGACTCAGGCAATTCACTCACCTCGACCTCCCAAAGTGCTGGGATTACAGGATGAGCCACCAAGCCCAACCAGCTTCTTTCTTTCTTTCACCTTTTTCTTCTTCCTTTTTTTTTATTTGAGAAAGCAGGATTTATTGAAGGACAGAAAAGCTCCCACAGTAGGCGGGGACCCAAAGGGGCTGCCCAGTTTATTTCCTTTTAATCACTGAATAATAGTCCATTGTATGGATACACTACAGTTTGTCTATCCGTTCACCTATTGAAGGACTTCTTGGCTGCTCCCAGATTTTGGCAATTATAAATAAATCTGCAATAAACATGTGTGTGCAGGTTTTTGGATAGACATACTTCCAATACATTTGGGTAGATACCTAAATCCTGATTTATTATTTGCAGTTTCCTGACATATTTTGGAGAGATGATTCTACCTTTAGTTTCAGAAAAATACTCCAAAGGATACAAGAAAACATGGAGATCTCTTTCTTCTTGCATGCAGTTGGGGGGAGTGGTCATATTCTGCCAATAAGAACTGGGTAGGGAGTTCTACAAAACTTCTAGAAAGTCTTTCTTCACTCCTAGGAAGGAGACCGCGGTTGAGATGGCCACTCCCATCTCTACTCGTGCTGATGCCTGAAACTGTTGCAGCTATTGAGCCTGAGAGTAGACCCACATGGAACAGGGCAGAGCTAAGAGAGCCACAGAGAAGTGGGCCCAGAGCCCTGAAGTCCCACGCCTAAATCCTGACCTGCTATACACGTCTTGGTTATATTAGACAACACGATTTTAAAGAAGATTAAGTCTGGACTTTCTGTTGGCCAAAAGCACCTAGATGGTACCCTCTAGCCGTCTTACCCTCACCTCCTTAGCCATCTTTAGTAAATGACATCATCCTCGTCTCCATGGTCTCTCAAGCCCTAAGTCTAACAGTTTTCCTTGAAATCTCCCTCCCTGCCTGCTCCCTCAGACATTTTCCCAGTACCCAACCCATCCTAAGTCCAACCTTTTCAAAAGTCTTTAATGTATCTCTTCTATTTCTACAGACACACCTTAGTCCAGGC
>CAUYQG010247388.1:0-35432 GCA_963574415.1 Tarsius wallacei | reverse complement strand
GAGTCTCACTCTGTCGCCCAGACTGGAGTGCAGTGGCCGCTCCCGGCCACCGCAGCCTCGACCTGCTGGGCTCCGGCGATCCTTCCGCCTCAGCCTTCCAAGTAGCTGGAACTACAGGCGCGCGCTACCACGCCCGGCTATAATTTTTAAATGAATTGTTTTTGTAAACAAAAAATTTTAGACAAACAAATCACTTGATGACTCTTTCATAGTGGTAATTTCCCCCTTGCAATTCTTTTTAGTGAATCTAAGCTTCTATACTTACTGGGATTTGTATTTGAGACAATTTTATGTCCTGCATTTTTGTTTTTTGTTGTAAATATAAACACATTGTTTGGGAAGCATGGCTGGTGGGTTAAGCATGGGACTCCAGAGTCAGATGCCTGACTGTTCAATCCCAGGGCTGACTCTTACTCTTTGTGTAGCCTGGGCTAAGTTATTTCACCTCTCTGAGCCTTGTTTTTGCCATCTTTGGAATGGAGATACTAATCACACCTATCACATTGGGTTATTGCTGTTTCAATGATAATACATGGCCAGGAGCTATGGCTCAAGTCTATATAATCCCAGCACTTTGGGGGGCTGAGTTGGGAGGATTGCTTGAGCCCACAGTTTCGAGACCAACCTGGGCAACATGGTGAGACCTCGTCTCTATAATAAAAAAATCATCTGGGCATGGTAGCGAGCACCTGTAATTCCAGCTACTTGGAAGGCTGAGGCAGAAGGATCATCAGAGCCCAGCAGGTCAATGCTGGGGTGACCGTGAGCGTGCACTGCACTTCAGCCTGGACAATAGAGTAAGACTCCAACTCAAAAAAATAATAATAATAATAATACACAATAAGTGTTGAGAACAGTGCCTGGCAGATAGTAAGTGCTTAGTAAATACTAAATATTTGCAATAAACCTTCGCTTGTGACCTAAAGACACTTTGTGTCATGAGTGGAATCTAATAAAATGTACAAGTGTTCTGGGTCTATGCTTTACATAATGATGATACAGAGAAGGACCCAGGTCAACTGTGAAAGCAAGGGTGAGGTGATGGGAAAAGGGCTTGAGAAAATGAGGGTCTCAAATAACTGTCTTGGGGAGCCTCCTAAGGTCCTATGGAAAGACTTTACCAGGCTAGAGGGGCTAAGTGAAGGTGGAGACCTGGAGCCTGCCGACATTCATTAAAAAGTTGAAAGTTCTTGGTTGCTTGCTGCTCTTGGAAAAATAAAAATTTGAGTAATTCTTTTAAGTTAGGCCTTAGGAAGGATCTTTAAGTTCATGAATCCTGCAGCCTCCAGGCAGTTTAAAGTAATGTGAATATCAACAAGTGTAATTGTGCCTTCCTTCCTTTATATGGGTGTGCAAAGACTAATGGTTAATTGCTAGCTCGACAAATCAGAAGGTGCAAGAAACTGTGTCTCAAGTATAACATTTTTTTCACAAAATTGCTATTTTAGGCCAAAGACTGGCTTCCAGATGTGGCTAGAAGAAAACAGAAGGAATATTTTGTCTGACAATCCTGACTTTTCAGATGAAGCAGACATAATAAAAGAAGGAATGATTCGATTTAGAGTACTGTCAACCGAAGAAAGGAAGGTAAGGATAACCGTGCTGAGATTGCGGTCTTAGTGAATTCTTAGGTTTTAAAATTTTTTATAGAAATGCCTTTTTCTCCTTTTGGAAATTGGATATGTCCATTAAACTTTTGGTGAGGGAAATAAATGTGAAATGTCAGCTTTTAAAAATCAAATTTATTAGGCTGGGCACGATGGCTCATACCTATAATCCCAGCACTTTGGGAGGCCGAGGTGAGAGGATTGCCTGAGCCCACGGGTTTGAGACCAACCTGGGGATTTGGTGAGACCTCATCTCTACAATAAATCAAAAAAGTAGCTGGGTGTGGTAGTGCATTCCTGTAGTTCGTTATTTGGAAGGCTGAGGCAAAAGGATCATCTGAGCCCAGCAGGTTGAGGCTGCAGTGGCCATTAGCATGGCCACTGCACTCCAACCTGGGTGACAGAATGAGACTTCAACTCAAAAAAAAAAAAATTAAATTTATTTGATTTTTATTTAATGCTAAATTTATTTTTTGGCAATTTGCCTTTTAGATTTGTATGCTCCTATGTGTTCCAAGTTAGGGGAGTACCCCAAGAAAAGACATAGTTAAAAATCAAAAGGGAAAAATGGAGTTTATTCACATTTTTGAGCTACTACTTAGAGTTCTTGCAAGCAGAACTTTTAAAAATGCCATCTTCTTATATACACAATACTAAATGAGACTACTTCTTTTGGAGAAAAAAGACTGGGGTTCTGTTCGACCTTTCACATGGAAGTTAGGGCAGGTGCTTGTTTCTCCTGTGAGCTTCTGCCTTGTGAAGGAAGGAGCCCCCTCTCTGTTACAAGGGGAAGGAACATGCATGGTGTGCCAATTAAAACCTCTGAGGATGGCTGTGTGTGTAGCACCTGCTGACACAGATACCTGTTTTGGTGAGGTAGGTTTTATGAATGAAGGTATTGTGTGATGAGGAAGCTAGAACTGATCTAACCATCTCTAGCCTCATTTAGCAGTTTTGTTTCTCATTTTTTGTAAGCATTTATAAAGGTATAAAAATTCTGAAGAATTAGATTAAATGGCATCTGAATAGTACTTTACACTGCAAAAGAGGAAGGGACTTGGCAAGAGTTGTAATTGTGTTTTTGAATGTGTAAAACTGTAATCAATATTTTTTTTTTTTTGGAGTCGGAGTCTCACTCTGTCGCCCAGTGACACCGCAGCCTTGACCTGCTGGGCTCCGGCGATCCTTCCGCCTCAGCCTTCCAAGTAGCTGGAACTACAGGCGCGAGCTACCACGCCCGGCTAATTTTTTGATTTATTGTAGAGATGAGGTCTCGCCAAGTTGCCCAGGTGGGTCTCGAACCTGCGGGCTCAGGCAATCCACTCACCTCAGCCTCCCAAGGCGCGGGATTACAGACTGAGCCACCGAGCCCGGCTGTAATCAATATTTTTAAGTAGGCTGGGTGCCGTGGCTCACACCTGTAATCCTAGTACTTTGGGAGGCTGAGGTAAGCTTGAGCCCAGGAGTTCAAGACCAGCCTAGGCAATATAGGGAGACCTCGTCTCTACAAAAATTAAAAAATGGCCAGGTATGGTGACTCACACAGCCTCGACCTCTGGGCTCAGGCAGTCTTTCTACCTCAACCTCCTGAGAAGCTAGAACTACAGGCACGTGCCACCATGCCCAGCTAATTTTTAAATTTTTTTTGTAGAGGTGTGGTCTTGCTATGTTGCTCAGGCTGGTCTTAAACTCCTGGGTACAAGCAATCCTCCCACCTCGGATTATAGACATGAACCACTGCGCCCCATATCCCTTCTTTAATATATAAATGTCCAGAGAAGTAAAGTAGAAGGGGAACTATTATAGATTAAAAGAGCTTTGAGAGACAGATGAAAGGAGTGGACCTTGTTTGGCTCTTGCTGAATGAATAACATCCAAACCCCAGAGACTGTGTGCTGTGTAATTCATTTGTATAACACTCCTGAAATGCAGCGTGCTAGGGATGGAAAATAGAGTAGTGAATGCCAGGGGTTGGAGCCTGGGTGGGGGCCTGAGAGGGTGGGGGGCTTGAGGGATGAAGACAAACCTACAATAAAATCAGACTCGTACACACAAATGAGTAGAAGTCAGACAGGAGGTTGTGTCAACATCAGTGCCCCGTTAGCGATCATGGCACTATAATTTTGTAAGATGTTACCACCGGGGAAAACTTGGTAAAGGCTACCCAGGATTTTTCTGTATTATTTCCTACAACTGCATGTATATTATCTCAAAGAGCTTCATTTTTAGAAAGTACTTACAATTATGGTATTTTGCTTTAGCATGGTTAAATACAAGCAGAGTTTACACTGAAATATTAAAGAGGTAGAATGCAAATGTTTAATGTGCTCCGCATTTAAGTCATAAAAGGCTTGTTAACAATGAGAACCCTAATGATTAGCTTAACATCTCAGGTGCCAATTATTCTGCTTTATATAGAAGAATATTGCCTGGAAAAGTAAAGAAATCCTTTTCTTCTCGTTTGTTGTTGCCTAACACTCCCAACGTTTTCCAAAGGCATGGGCTAACAAGGCCAGGGGAGAGCCTGCGCACAAGGGAGCCAAAGCAAAGAAGCGAAAACACGAGGTGGATGAAAGTCACAGAGCAGAAGACCAGAGGGGACCAGCAGAGGGCAACCAGAACCTGCCTGAAAAGCAAAAACCTTTAGTTCTTTCCACAAATCAGAGGCTGTCAGCTTTCGCGTTTAAGCAGGAGTAAAGGAAGAAAGTGACCCAAGAAAAGTAATGGATTTTTTTGGTTTTCTTTGCTGAATCTGGACTTTTAAAAATCTGTAGGAGACTCATTATTATATATATCTTAAAGAGTTAAGGCAACTCTTGTCTTTCTAAGATGATGTAGTAATTATATTGGTATAGGAAACAGGCATGTGTAAAACTGTCATCTTTGTAGATCGCTCTGTGATTGTGATTACTGAGTGAAGACCACCACTGTGTCCCGGTGGAAGCCAGTTTGATTTTGTTTCTTACCTTCAAAAATCATCAAAGCCAAGGTCTTAAAGTCTCTGTGCATTGATGGCTTCTAGGGGTTTCCTCGTGTGATTTTTGTCCTGTACAAGAAAGCACCATAAAAGTCTGCTTCCCAAATGTGTTACCATAGACTGCCCTCCATGTCTGTGCTAGACCTAGGGGACCATGCTTTTAAATATAGGCCCTAGACATGTAAATACACTTGTAGAAGAGACATTTTCTTTTGTGTGTTTTAGAAATTTCTTCTTGTGTGGCTTCCAATTGTGTTGATGCAGTCTGGTTTTTGTTTTGTTTTGTTTTTTTCAGATAAATAAAAATTTCTTATTTCTATATTTGGCCTGATATGGTCTTAATATTGTATTTTCATGAAATGGAAATGTTTGTGGAAAATATACTTACCACCATCATTTCTACCACCACCCTCATCTTGCGCCACATTACACACAGTAGAGAACTGAAGACACTGCTTTAAGAGCATCCCCACCCAGGGCATAGTGTGCTTGTGGGAGGCCACTCCAGTTATCTGCATCAGCAGTGGTTTTCTGAGCAAGTTTTTAAGGCTTGATAAGAGAGGAGAGTCAGGGAAAGTGCTTAATTCAACTCTTTCATTTTGAACAAACAAGTTCAATTATTTCATACGTGTTTGGTTATCTTAACCACGCGTGCTAGCAAATGTGGGCACATAAGGGCAAAGTAGGGACAAAGAAGGAATAATAAGATAAAATCAGTTGGCTCAAAATTGAGGCAAGTTGATAGGTTGAAAGGAACAAAAAAACTATGTTGAAGGTTGAGATGCAAGGGAACCCAAGGATACTCCTTATCCCGTGATGATTATGTTTTTAACTAGTAGTTGGTCTTGAGAGGTGCTGTAGCACAGTGGTTGTAAGCAGACTCCAAAGCCAGGCTGCCTGAGTTTGAAGGCCCACTTCATGACCTGCCAGCTGGGTCACCGTCAGCAAATTCCAGCCTTCATCAATGCATCTGTAAAATGGGTTAATAATAGGGCCCACTTCACAGGTCTGTTATGAGAATTAAGTGAGATAGAAACACTTAATTTCAGATACATAGTAATATTTTATACAAATGTTAACTATCCTATCATGCTTTTGGTTATTACATCTTGCTTTGTTGCTAGGTCTGATTCTGTATGCCATGTAGATTAATTTTGATCCCAAGAGCCTAAAGCAGACATTTATTTATGTTAGAAAGCATGTTTGTAGACATAGGATTTGTTTTTAGTGCCTCAACTTGTTTATTGCACATACTGTGTAATACTTAAGGATGTAATCCTTGAGTGCTGTGTTTCGGAGTCATAGGAGCCCAGTAATACCAAGGCTTTACAAAAGGGTTTTTTAATCCCTTAGTTTTATTTGGCTGAAGGAACGTTTTTATATTGACTTGGCTTAACTTACAAGTTAGAACTTTAAAACTGAGAAATGTTATCCTCATTTCTTTGTTATATGAGAATAAACCTCTTTTATTCCTAATTTTTTTCAGAGAAGTGGGAAAATGGAAATGGACATAAATAACTATGTTAGTCACTATCATGTCAATAAGATTGCCTATTTGAGCTTATTGTTTACTGTAAAAAGCCGACATATACTTAATTTTATTCTCTAGAAGCAAAAACTTCCCAGAGGGGGTTGTTTCACAGCTTGACACTCATTAGAAGGGCATCATCTGATTATTTCAGAGCTGGCGAATGCGCGCTGGGTTATGCCAGCACCTCTGGGGACAGTGGTCGTCTCATCCTCTGCTGGATCACTGACACGAACGTGGAACAGATGCCAAGTGGTCCCTTTGGACAAGATGCGGCCCATCCACGTAGAAAGCTTCTTCATCGGCAACTGTCTAGTGGGCCTTTTTGTTTCCCAACTGTTGCCTGATAGGAGTATATCATTTTCCCCCAGGATTTTATTTTGAAGTTTTTTTAAAAACCCACAGAAGATTCACAATTGTGCAGTAAACACTCATCCACCCTTTATCCAGCTTGCCATATTGCTGGCATCGTATATGCTTTATAGACAGGGTTTTCCTGACCCATTTGAAACACACACCAACACTTCATCCCCTAGTACCTCAGCACGTGTCTCCTAAGAACAAAGATACTCTACAGCATCACAATACCGTAATGCCAAAGAAGTCTAACAGATACATTATTACTACCTAACCTGTTTTATTTTTTAAAAGTTTCCCCTTAAAGTGCCCCTTAATCATTCCTCCTCCCCCCATCTGGGATCCAGTCAAGAATTGTGCATTGTATTTAGTTGTTAGAGGGAAATTTTTTCTTTTTTTTTTTAGTTGGAGTCTCACTCCGTTGCCAAGGCTGGAGTGCCGTGGCACACTCATGGCCACCCCAGCACCAACTTGCTGGGCTCTGGTGATTTCTTTGCCTCAGCCTTCCAAGTAGCCAGAACTACAGGTGTGCACTACCACGCCCCGCTAATTTTTGATTTATTGTAGAGACGAGGTCTTGCCAAGTTGCCCGGGCTAGTCTCAAACCCGTGGGCTCAGGCAATCCACTTGCCTTGGCCTCCCAAAGTGCTGAGATTGTAGACTGAGCCAACGAGCCCAGCCAGGAAGTACTTTTAAACACAGGAAAGGTTGAGGGAAAAATCACCCCATTTCGGACACCCAAGTATCCACTGTTAATATTTTGGTCTATGTCATTAAGGCTTTTTCCTAATGCAGATGTTTTGTCCATTTTAGGCATTTTTGCCTTGTGAGTAAATATAGATTATGCTGGTTACTTTCACATCCATCTATATTCTTTCTGGTACCTAGCAGTCCTTTTTACAAGCAACTCTTGTTTTTTCACTCAGGTTTTATACAACCAGCATTTTCTTGTTTCTTTTTTTTTTTTTTTTTTGAGTCAGAGTCTCACTGTTGCTCAGGCTGCAATGCAGTCGCAGGATCACGTCTACCGCAGCCTCGACCTATTGGGCTTAGGCGATCCTTCCGCCTCAGCCTTCTAGGTAGCTGGAACTATAGGCTCACGCCACCACACCTGGCTAATTTTTTGATTTATTGTAGAGATGAGGTCTCGCTAAGTTGCCCAGGCTGGTCTCGATCCTGTGGGCTCAGGCAATCCTCTCGCCTTCACCTCCCATAGTGCTAGGGTGACAGGCGTGAGCTACACCTGACACAGCCAGCATTTTCTTACGTTACAAATGTATCACTCCTACCCTCCTACCCCACATCTTTTGTTTGCAAATCACACTTTCACATTTCAGCTAACAAATATTTTAGGCTGCCAATCCAATTTAGGCAGCATTGGTAACCTTAGCATTATTGGCGCAATCCCCCAAATATATAAAGGTAGATTCCCCCCCACCCTTAAAATCATTACACATAACTGAGAGAGTTTCTATTCAAGACCAGTTTGGGGTGCGTCAGTAACTTTATTGGAATTACAGAGTACTACTGTTCAGAGAAAATACGAAAAGTTGAAATGACCTCAAACAATGTTAGTATTGGCCACCTGATAGAATGAATAAAATAGGAGAGAAAATTGAATACAGATTTTTGTCTTTATTTCTGGAATTCATTGCAAGTGTGGGACACCTTTATAAACCAATCTTTTAAAAATCCCTTTTTATTATTGCCAGGTTATATTTTCTTAAGCTTTGACCCTCTCCCCTCCCTTGGGGAGGTGATTTCTCTTTTTCTCTCTCCAATTTACTTTCTAAATAAACTATATTTTCTAATTTTTAAAAAAATCCCTTTTTAAAAGGAAAATGTGCCGGGCTCAGTGGTTCAGCCTGTAATCCCAGCACTTTGGGAGGCCGAGGCGAGAGAATTGCCTGAGCCTGCGGGTTCAAGACCCACCCAGGCAACTTGGTGAGACCTTGTCTCTACAATAAATAAAAAAAAAAAGGAAAATGAGCAAGGTGTGTTAGGTATGTGAACCTCCCCTCACTTTGAAAATGCTTGGTAAAATATGTAAAGTATTTACATGCAATGAAGTGCTGGCAAGTTAGTAAGGAATTCCCAGAAGCCAAAAACTAAGGGAACTGGTAAACCAGAGAGAAGCAGAAAGTTGGAGCCAGTATCTTGAGGGCATTTACCAAGCCTTCAGTACTTCAGTTCCAACTGCATAACAAAACACCCCCAACAGTGAATGACTGGAAGCAGTAACATTTTTGTTCACCCAAAATCTTCAGTTCAGTAGAACACAGAACCAGAAGTTGAATCACCATGTCTAATCCAGCCGCAGAAGTCATGCAGAATCACTTCTGCCACATTGTGTCCTTTAGAAGCAAGCTGTTAAGGCCAACCGGTCATCAAGGTGAGGGAACGTAGACCACCCTTTGATGAAGGAATAGAGACATGCTGGAAAAGATTGTGTGGGATTGGGCACACGGGCGTGCTCATGTCCTCATGGAGTACAGGAAACAGGAAACAAAGCCCAGGGCCCACCCACAGTGAGACATATAACAGAAAGCTCTTCCCTTCAGGAAGGTGATACCCTGAGGATGGCTGCTTTCCCAGTTTGGGGAGAAATCAAAAGTCACTGGACTGTGTCACCCATAAACACACTGAAGTCTTTTTATGTGGAAGATAATAACATAAGCTTAAACTTAAATTACTGCAAGGCTCACTTAAAAAGGGAATAATGCTATTGTTCCTTTACTCGTAAATTATTTATTTTAAAATTTCTCATTCATATAGATTGTACGTAGCTTGACAGGGCTCTACTTTTTCCTGCGTTTTTTTTTTTTTTTTTTGAGTTGGAGTCTCACTGTCACCCAGGCTGGAGTGCAGTGGCATTCTTCCAGCCACCACAGTCTCAATCTGCTAGGCTCAGGCGATCCTTCCACCTCAACCTTCCAAGCAGCTGGAACCACAGATGCCTGTCATCACTTCCAACTAATTTGTTTTGATTTATTGTAGAGCCGAGGTCTCACCACATGGCCCAGGCTGGCCTTGAACCCCTGGGCTCAGGCAATCCTCTCGCCTCTGTCTCCCAAAGTGTTGGGATGACAGGCGCGAGCCACTGCACCCAGCTTTCCTTGCATATTTTTATGTCTCTTTTGTGATTGTGAATACTTGTTGATGTCACCAAGAGATCTAGGTTTTTCAGGGCAGGAACCACGCTGGCGGGATGATGGCATAGTCAACACAGTACAACCTTTGGAGTGTGATAGGCTTAGGGATTCTATTCCTCTCTACCCCTGGGCTCTGGGGCTCTGGGGAACCGCTTAACCTCTCTGACTTGCCACGCATGGTCACAGAGGCTCAGGCTTCCTTCTTAACCTGCATAGTCCACACCCCAGAAGGGTAGCCCACGTATTATTTGCCATCACTTCCCCAGGGCATAGCTGTGCTAGGAGTGCTTGAGTGAACTCAACATTGGGAGGTCCGGTTTCTCTCCCAGGTATTTGGAATTTGGACACAGAAGCTGAATCTGTTCATCTGAAGAGCTAAAATACAGCCACGGCCACAGCAGGTGAAAGCTGACATGGGAAAGGAGGGAGTTCATCGTCAAGCAGAGAAAGCCAATCTAGATAAAGTGGGAGAAAGTTTTAAAACAAACAAAAAATAGAAAGATAAGAGCTGGCATTCTAATTCCTGAAGAGTAGCACAGAGCAGATGGATGGCAAATAAAACGTTTTGCCCAAGATTGGAACTAGCCTCCGACAAAGAGTGTCCTCGCTAAAGACTGAATTGAAATTGATACAGATGGTTTTTCCAAAGAGGGAGGAGTTTCAGTGTGGGTTAGTGAGATAGAGACTCGTGATGACATCATTTCCCCCTTGAATGAAATGTTACAACGACTGATTAAAAATACTAGCTGGGTGTATCTAGAATGTAGAAAGAACTCTCAAACTCAACATTAAAAAACAAAAACCTGCAGTCCAATTAGAAAATGAGCAAAGGACGTGCACTTTCAGTGAGAGGATTATAGAGATGCAAAAACAAACAAAACAAAACCACACGTAAAGATACTCAGTATCAGCCGGGCTCGGTGGCTCAGCCTGTAATCCCGCGCCTTTGGGAGGCTGAGGTGAGTGGATCGCCTGAGCCCGCGAGTTCGAGACCCGCCTGGGCAACTTGGCAAGACCTCATCTCTACAATAAATCAAAAAACTAGCCGGGTGTGGTAGTGCGCGCCTGTAGTTCCAGCTACTCGGAGGGCTGAGGCGGAAGGATCACCGGAGCCCAGCAGGTCGAGGCTGCGGTGGCCGGGAGCGGCCACTGCACTCCAGTCTGGGCGACGGATTGAGACTCCAACTCAAAAAAAAAAAAAAAAAAGCTTCGATGAACTATTACCACATGCCTTTCAGAATAGCCACTGTGAAAAATAGTGTGAAAAGCAAATGCTGTTGAGGTCAGGAAGGTTGCAGAGAAACTGGATTGCTTCTATGTTGTTGGTAGGAATGTAGGAAGATACAGCCTAAGAAGTCATTAGGCATTTTCCTTCAATACTTAGAATGGACTTCATATATGACCTAGCAATTGCCCTCTGAGGCATTTATCTCAGAGATATAAACACTTATTTCCACACAGGAACTTGTACATGACTGTTCATGTACAAGCTTTATTGATAATAGTCCCCAACTGGAAACTACCCAAATGTTCCTCCAATGTATGGCTAAACAATCATACATTCCTGTCATGGGTGTTCCTCAGTAATAAGCAGGAATAAACTATTGATACACTTGACCACTTGGGCAAACCTCAAGGAAATTATGCCGAGTGAAAAAAGCCAACCTCAAATGGACATAAACGACGTCATTCCATTCACGGAACATTCACAATAACAAAATTACAGGGATGAGGGCGAGTTACTGATGGCCAAAGTGAAATATGAAGAGGAGAGAGATATGGCTACAAACAGGGTCAGAGGGAGTCTTGTGATGATGGCAGAGCTGAGGACCTCGATTATAGCGGTGGTTTCCCAACGCTATTCATGTGATGAAATTGCAAAGAGCTACACACACACACACACACACACACACACACCTCTGTACTGGTAGCAAAACTTCATGGATTTACCAATGTCAATTTCTTGGTTCTGATACCATACTCTAGTTGTGCAAGATACTGACTTTGGGTGAAGCTGGGGTCGGGGGGGGGTGCGTGTGGGAAGCATCGTGCGTGGAGATATCCTACTACTGCCAATGAAAACGCTAAGGTAGGCCAGGCTCACTGGCTCATCCTGTAATCCCAGCACTTCAGGAGGCCGAGGCGAGTGGATTGCCTGAGCCTGAGGGTTCGGGACCAGCCCCAGCAACTTGGCGAGACCTCATCTCTACAATAAATCAAAAAATTAGCTGGGTGAGGTAGCGCACGCCTGTGGTTCTGGCTACTTGGAAAGCTGAGGCAGAAGGATCGCCAGAGCCCAGTGGGTCGATGCTGGGGTGGCCGTGAATGTACCGCTGCACTCCAGCCTGGGCAACGGAGTGAGACTCCAAATAAAAAAATAAAAAATAGCCGGGCTCGGTGGCTCAGCCTGTAATCTCTACAATAAATCAAAAAATCAGCTGGGTGTGGTAGTGTGTGCCTGTAGTTCCAGCTACTTGGAAGGCTGAGGTGGAAGGATCGCCGGAGCCCAGCAAGTCGAGGCTGCGGTGGCCGGAAGCAGCCACAGCACTCCAGTCTGGGTGACGGAGTAAGATGCCAACTCAAAAAATAAATAAATAAATAAATAAAAATAAAAAATAAAAATAATAATAATAAAAAATAAAAAGCGCTACGGTGGCATTTGTAGCTAATGAGAGAGAATGTACATCCCTGAGGCCCCAGCATGGTTATAAGCTCTTCATCAATAGATGTGGGTTTTTTGTATATTCAGAGGCTGGCACAATGCCTGTCCTACACAAGAGCATCAATAAATTGCTCTTGTTGATACTAATAAAGAATTCTGAGCCCACAACTGGGGAATCTGAGTGATCTCTGTCAGTATACCAAGAAAAATAGTCATATCACCATCTTAGTCATTTTATGTTTATTTTTCAGAAGAATAAAAGGATATAAAAACTTCATTAGAACTTTTTATTTTTATTTTTTAATAGGAGTCTCACTCTTGTCACCCAGGCTGGAGTGCAGGGGCACGCTCATGGCCACCGCAACTTCGACCTGCTAGACTCCGGCGATCCTTCTGCCTCAGCCTTCCAAGTAGCTGGAACAACAGACGCATGCCACCATGCCCAGCTAGTTTTTGTGATTTATTGTAGAGACAAGGTCTCACCAAGTTGCCCAGGCTGGTCTTGAACCCCAGGCTCAGACAATCCTCTCGCCTCGGCCTCCCAAAGTGCTGGGATTATAGGCTGAGCCACCGTGTCTGGGCTATTAAAAATATTGACAAGAATTTAGACATAGTATACCTCTTTGTTTCAAATAAATAGTGGTGTACAAAAGTTTAAAAAGCTTATATTACTGTCGTGTTATCCTTTTAGCAAAATAAGATGTTTCAAGATGATGTTTCAAAATATTTCACAATGAAGTGCTCTCTGTTGAATGACTAACAGGATACAAACACCACATTTCCTCTTTGTCCTTAGAAATACATAGGTCAGCCAGGCTCGGTGGCTCAGCCTGTAATCCCGCACCTGGGGAGGCTGAGGTGAGTGGATTGCCTGAGCCCGCGGGTTCGAGACCCGCCTGGGCAACCTGGTGAGACCTCATCTCTACAATAAATCAAAAATCAGCCGGGCCTGGTAGCGCGCGCCTGTAATTCCGGCTACTTGGAAGGCTGAGGCGGAAGGATCGCTGGAGCCCAGCAGGTCGAGGCTGCGATGGCCAGGAGCAGCCACTGCACTCCAGTCTGGGTGACAGAGTGAGACTCCAACTCAAAAAAAAAAAAAAAAAAAAAAGAAATACATAGGTCACCTATTTATTCTTGAGTTGGAGAAAATTTATCTAGGATATCATCATCTGAAAATGTATAATCTGAGACTTCACGCATGCGATCAATTCTACCATCATCCTTAGAGCCGGAGTGCTGTTGTCTCTACATTCATCTTCTGAGTCATCTAATAATTTTGAAATGTTGTCTTCCATCCGTTCTCTTCTCTTGGACACTATGGATGGAAAATAAAAAATTCTGAGTTCTCAACTTGTTCTATAAAATCTTAACGCAAACTAGAAATGGCTTCTCCAGTCTTCCTTTATACTTTTTTGAAAAATGATGTCATACTTTGGGCCACACAATAAGAAAACCAAAGGATAGCAACTTATTTTTTATTTTTTACCACTGTATCATTCTTTTAGGGGATTCTATTACTTTTCTATTTTCTTATAATTTAATAATGTTAAAAATATAGCTTGGAAAAATGGTAGAGTCTGATATTAAAAATTCCTTAAATCAGTCGGGCACTGTGGCTTACGCCTCTAATCCCAGCACTTTGGGAGACTAAGGTGAGGGGATTACCTGAGCCCAGGGTTCGAGACCTGCCTGGGCAACTTGGTGAGATGTCTCTACAATAAATCAAAAAAATTAGCCAGGTGTGGTGGCATGTGCCTGTAGTTCTAGCTACTTGGAAGGCTGAGGTGGAAGGATCACCTGAGCCCAGCAGGTCGAGGCTGTGGTGGCCATGAGTGTGCCACTGCACTCCAGCCTGGGCAACAATGAGACTCTCTGTCTAAAAATAAATAGATAAATAAAATAAAAATAAAAATTCCTTAAATCATGAAGTAGCAAAATGTGAAGCAGGAAAAGCAAGATCAGACTGGGTGTGGTGGCTCACACCTGACATGCCAGCACTTTGGGAAACTGAGGTAAGAGGACAACTTGAGCTCAGGAGTTCGAGACCAGCCTGGGCAACATAGTAAGATCTTGTCTCTACAAAGAATTAAAAAAAAAAGTAGCTGGCATGGTGGCACGTGCCTGTAGTCCCAGCTACTTGGGAAGCAGAGGTGGAAGGATCACCTGAGCCTGGGAGGTCGAGGCTGCAGTGAGATGTGATTGTGCCACTGCACCCCAGCCTGGGTGACAGAGTGAGACCCTGACACAAAACAAACAAAAAATAAGATTAATAAGGTCCCATACCATATCTTGAACTTATAAAAGCATCAATGGACCCATAAGGTAATTGCAAGACAGAATGAAAGCTAGTCTACTTTTTTTTCATGTCAGATGGTGTTGACGTGGTGACAAGGTTTGAGAGAGACACATTTCAAACATGAGCATGAACAATCAGTCCTCATACTTAATAACTACAAAAGGTTCTATGCTATTTTTTAAAGTAAATTTCTCTTGGTTCTTTGGAAAAATTCTAAGAAATAATTAAAGTCATGAAATACTCCTCCTTACAAATAGAAAGAAATGCTAAACTATGATGGAGACTGATGGTAATGATGAGTTTTTGCTCATGTGTTTTGGCTACACCATTGGTTGCCACCTGACAGTGATTCTCCTCTTCCTACTTAGGGTCATGGAACTCTCATTTCTTTTTGTAACAGCAACAAGATAATGGCCACAAGCAATTATGGCAGTCCCATTCCTCTTGGTCAGCAATTGGTCCATGGGTGGCCGTGTTCTAGTCAATGAAGTAAGGAGAAATCTCCTGAGGACTTCAAGAAAGTTTTCCTCATTGACCTGGAAAGCCAAGGATGAGGAGTAAATGCTTTTGACCTCACTTTCCTGGCTGTATTTGAAACTTCTGTGCTCAGAGCGATAGCAGTCATGTGTCCATGTGGAGACGCTGACAATAGCTGAGAATGACCAAGGAGCAAGTTGCCAAGAGTCTGAGTTCTTGATGACATGACTGAGTGCCTAAGCCATGCCGGCAAAGCCACCTGTGGACTTCTGGGGAAGTGAAACAGTCCGCGTCTGCATTGTGTAAGCCGGTGGTTCTAAGCGTTGACTGCACATGAAAATCACTTCTACTGCTCAGGCTACACCCCAACCCAATGAACTCAGATCTTGCCAGGTAGGAGCCAGGCTTCCTGGGTGATTCAGCCAATTTTAAGGAACACTGGTTTAAACCACTTTTAGTTGGGCATTACCATTTCTAGCAGAAAAAAGAAAATAGTTCTACATGGTATAGTTTCTGACTGAAAACATGTATTTTCAGTCGGATAAAACTCAGAGCCCCTGAATGGCGATAAGATCAGAACCAGCTTGTTTTCTCATCAGTTTTGGGTTTCCATCTGTGAAACATTCATAACATTGCAGTTAATTTCCACAAATACTTGGATGACTGGCTGGGACGAATGTACAGTAGCAGCTGTGATGCTAAAAATACAGACAGAACAACAAAGAAACACGGTTTTGCACCTCTGCTGAGCTGTACTATTCCTGTTGTCTTTCTTGTAAATTTCAATTGTCTTTTTTTTATTGCTGATATTTTTGGCAGAACGGTGGCCATTGGCCATTCTAACGGACAGCAGCCTTTCTGAGTTTTCCAGGTGTAAAGCAATCATGCAAAGGGCATTAGGAGACTCTGTGCGAGAGGAATTACTCCTAAGGATCACAAGCATCTGTCACCCTCTCTCACATCTGTGCTTTTATTGAGAAGAGAGCTGCGAAATACAAGCAAGCAAAACAAAACCAGGCATGGTGAAATTCCCTCGTCCTCTCGTGTTTTAAGACCTGTCTCCAAAGACAGGCAAATCACTTGCTGAATTACTGACCGCGCAATGTGTTTTCTTTTGCCTCTCTGGGGATCTCATGAAATAATGGAAACAAAAGGAAAGGAAATAAGTCCATAAAACCAATGAAGAAGTGAAAGGGGCAGGGGATACCCATGCACGAGAGATTTCAATGAATGTAGGAAGACAAAAGAGAGAAGGAGAAGAATGCCCAGTGAAACGAGGCAGTGAAGCTGCAGTCTCAGACGTTCACCGGCGCACGAGTCACCCGGGGATCTTGCTAAAAATGGAGATTTGAACCTGTGCAGTCGCTCTCACCTGTCATTCCCAGCACTCTGGGAGGCCGAGGTGGGAGGATCGCCTGAGTCCAGGAATTCAAGACCAGCCTGGGCAACATAGCGAGACCTGGTCTCTACAAAAAAATTTAAAAATTGGGTGAGTGTGGTGGTGCTCACCTGTAGTCCCAGCTGCTCAGAAGGCTGAGGCGGTAGGATCATGGAGCCCAGGAGGTCGAGGTTTCGGTGAGCCCTGGGGGTGCCAAATGCACTCCAGCCTGCAAGAGAGAGTGAGACTCTGACTACAAAAAAAAAAAAAAATGCAGATTACGCTTCAGTCCTAGGTCTCGGGCGGGTCATGGACACCTGCATTTCTAGAGCTCCGGGGGGATGCCGCTGAGGCTGTCTGGCCTGTGGACCACAGGGTGCGCAGCAGCGAGGGGGGGCGCGTATGAGGAGGGGCTGCAGCCCTGAGAGGTGCTGTCGTCTGACGGCAGGAGTGAGCCACGGGGCTGGAGCCGCGGAGATGAATTCCAGGGGCTGAAGGCTGTCCCCTTGGGGCCGGAGGGCCAAGAGTGGGTACCGCTGCACTGAAGCCTGTTGCCATGGAATTCAAGTCCAGGGTTACCCAGTTCTAAAATTTAAAAAAAAAAGAGACACAAATCGATAATTTATGTGAAATATCCCGGCTTTGTTTCTTTTTTTCTTTTTTGAATTGGAGGTCTCTCACTCTGTCACCCAGGCTGGAATACAGTGGTATGATCACAGCTCACTGCAGCCTTCACCTCCTGGGCTCAGAAGATCCTCCCGACTCAGCCTCCCAAGTAGGTGGGACTACAGGCATGCGCCACCATGCCCAGCCAATGTTTTCCTTTTTTGTAGAGACGAAGTGTCATTATGTTACCCAGGCTAGTCTCCAACTCCTGGGATCAGTCTGTCTGCCATGGCCTCCTAAAGTGTTGGGATTACAGGCATGAGGCACCACACTCAGCCCATTCTTGGCAACTGATTAAAATGCAAGTCTTCTGTGCTAAAGACAGTGAGCAAATTTTCCAGGGGGAACCAGAGTAGAAAATTCTGACATTTCGAGGTCCTGCACACTCAGAGCCTGACAAGGAAGGGCAAGCCAAGGTGAGACACAGGTGTCAGGTAGTGTTGAGAACTTGGAAATCGTGAAAGTGTGGTCAACGGACATGATGGAGGTAAAAGGTCGACCCTCGTTTCAGTTTAACACAGGGAACAGTCTCCACCGATCCTGACTCCGGCCCTTGGAGAAGGAACCCTAGAACGCTGCTCACTCTGCCGTGACTCATGGCCACGTAGTTGTAGAAAGGTAAACTCTTCCTATTGGTTTTTATTGTGTAAAATGAACAGATTACGAACATATCAATGGTGGTTGTGGAGCAGAAGGAAAATGTTATAAACTGACAATGCAAAAGTAAAGGGCCTGGGCATGGTGGCTCATGCCTGTAATCCCAGCACTTTGGGAGGTGGAGACAAGAGGATTGCCTGAGCCCAGAAATCTGAGACCAGCCTGGGCAACTCGGCAAGACCTCATCTCTACACTAAATAAAAAAAAATTCATGGGGTGTGGTGGCATACACCTGTAGTTCCAGCTACTTGGAAGGCTGAGTTGGAAGAATCGCCTGAGCCCAGCAGGTCGAGGTTGCGGTGGCCATGAGCGTGCCACTGCACTCCAGCCTGGGCGACCGAGTGAGACTCCAACTCGAAAAAAAAAAAAGTGCTAAACTTGTTTAGCAATCACAATCACACTTTAATGAATATCAAAGTGCATGTCCTGTTGGTAGGGATTCAAATAACATACATTCAAAAAAAAAATCAGACTTGGAAGGATAAAGCAAATTTAAAATGAAGAATATTTGCACTTAAAGCATGGAAAATTCACACACTATTTGCTAAATGACTTAGTAATAACCTGACTGTCGTTTGCCTTGAAGGTGCTTGCCATCTTACTCTCAGTGGGAAGAAAGAAAATGTCAGGGTAGACCCTTGTGCTGAAAAGTCAGATTATTTCCTGGGTCTGACCATCAACAAGATCATTGGGCACTTCTAGAGGGCTAGAGCCACCTCACCTGGCCAAAATCAGACCTTTTAAACAACTTGCAACATGGGTGCCATGAGCCCTATACACAGATGAAGATCAGATGGCCTGAATGACTCCCTCAAGGTCATACAGTCAACAAGTCACATCTCAGGGCTAGAAAACCCTGGAGACGAAACTGTCCTGCTCTGTCTGTGTGACACAGAAATGTCCGCCCAGCAGCCTTCAAAGAGATGGTGGCAGCTTCAGCTGGTGGCTCTTTGCTCAGTATTCTCAAGCCCTGCGAGGCCGACTGGTGTGCAAACATAACATCTGCTCGTTTCCCGGAAGCAGGCATCATGCTAATATTGATGGAAGCCTGTGAAAGGCACTTGATGCAGGAGCCAGGTGACCACAAATGACAAAGGGAAATTCACCTGGGTTGGTTCAAGATGTGCATTGCTGGGAAACTATGTCCAGGGGCAAATCATCGTGTTGATTCTTGCAACGGCGACACTGAGTAAGTGGACAGGCAGGCACAGCCATGCCAGCATCACTGCGCCTTTCCCCCCCCCTCAAATGAAAGTCTTGCTGTCGTGTTGTGTTAAAGCTGATGGAAGATTTTGAGGAAAAGAAGGCTAAGGTGGGGGGGGAGGGATTCTTTCTTTGCTGTGATCATCATCATGGGTATTACTTAGGCTCATTACGAGGGCCTTTGCATAGATTACTTCCAATTTTCAAAACAACATTTCCCTTTCTGCAAGTGAGGAAATTGCAGTCCAGAGAGGCTAGTCTTTCCCCAAGAGTACACAGTAAGGGCAGAGCTGGGATCTGGAAGCTGTGCCTGCCAGACTCCAGCCTGGGCTCTTTCTTTTTTTTTTTTTTTTTTGAGTTGGAGTCTCACTCTGTCGCCCAGACTGGAGTGCAGTGGCCGCTCCTGGCCACCGCAGCCTCGACCTGCTGGGCTTCGGCGATCCTTCCGCCTCAGCCTTCCAAGCAGCTGGAACTACAGGCGCGTGCTACCACGCCCGGCTAATTTTTTGATTTATTGTAGAGATGAGGTCCTGCTTGTCCAGGCGGGTCTCGAACCCGCGGGCTCAGGCAATCCACTCACCTCAGCCTCCCAAAGGCGCGGGATTACAGGCTGAGCCACCGAGCCCGGCTCCTTATCATTTTCAACAGTCGCTGACAGAGCAGGGTCTTTGCGACCTCATGTGACAGACTCACTTCATTGAAAGCATTATCCCAAATGCTAGTTTGGGGAGGTGGGAAAGTCTGACATGTGCTCAAAAACAGAACACACAGATGGTGGCAGCATCGTCTCCTGAGTGATGAACAAGGGTTTGTTCTCTGTATGTTTTCCTTCCCGCCCAGGCTTTCGTGGGAGGGTGCCAGGCCTCTGGCCTGTTGCCTGGAAGGTGGTTTGAGATGCCAGGCCGATAGCCTGAGGACTGACCCTCTCCCCGGGTATGGTGGGGAGGTTGTGCTACTTGTACCATAGAGGAAAAGAGGAGAGGATGGTGCCACCAAGAGGAGAGAGGAGGTAGCAGAGTTGTCTACAGTTAACCTGGGGTTGTCAGAGGCTCTTGGGTTAGGAAACTGAGGGGTCCTGGCTTATTGCCCTTGGTCCCCTGAAGGTGACTGGGCCTCCCAAGGGAGTGGCTCTGGGTAAACCTGGGGGACCTAGATCCTGGCCTGGAGGTTCTTGGCCCCAGAAAAGGTTCAGTGCCCAGGTGACAGGAACACAAGGGCTTGGATCTGGACACCTGCCCAGGTGACCACAGTAAGGTGCAGGTAAGGGTGACCTCAGTGTCCTGCCTATGCACTCATCTTGAGGGGGTGGGGTAAGAGCCTCAAACATACCCGGGTCCACTGTGGTTTAATTTAAGTAAATAAAAATGATGTTTCCTGCACAGCTGAATTTGTGGAATAAGACTTATACCAGCCACATGTATACATGCATCTATTATTATTATTGTTATTATTTTTTGAGTTGGAGTCTCACTCTGTCACCCAGGCTGGAGGGCTGTGGCACACTCATGGCCACCACAGCCTCAATCTGCTGGGCTCAGGCGATCCTTCTACCTCAGCCTTCTAAGTAGCTGGAACTACAGGCACATGCCACCACGCCCGGCTAATTTTTTTTTTTTTTTTATAGAGATGAGGTCTCACCAAGTTGCCCAGGCTGGTCTTGAACCCGTGGGCTTAGGCAATCCTCTCACCCTGGCCTCCCAAAGTGCTGGGATTGTAGGTGTGAGCCACTGTGCCCAAACATGCATCTATTTATAGTGACAACTGCTTTGGGGTTTTTGGTGTTTTTTGTTGTTTTGGGTTTGGAGTTTTTTCGGGAGGAAGTTACAACTAGTTTCTAAATATTCTCTTTTCTTTGATGAAGAGTGTGATTTATGGCAGGTAGAAGACAGCCCAACAGAACTACAGCAACACTTACACATTGAGTTTAGAACTCCCACCCCTGTCCTGTGAGTTAAGACTTTGTGTCTTTGAACTGAACTTGATCTCAC
The DNA here is from genome assembly GCA_963574415.1 of Tarsius wallacei. Taxonomy (NCBI): domain Eukaryota; kingdom Metazoa; phylum Chordata; class Mammalia; order Primates; family Tarsiidae; genus Tarsius; species Tarsius wallacei. The sequence continues at coordinate 14,484 of CAUYQG010247388.1, read as the reverse complement.
AATTATATGAAATTCATTTAAGTGAACTCAACATACTGCAATGTTCCACCTTCAGATTTCAGTTACCTAGGCAGTGGAAAAGAGTTAGAAATAAAAATGTTTTTTTAGAAAAGGAGATGGCAGTATCTCAAGGCTGAGGGAGAAGCTCCGATGTAGAAGGCATGTGGAGGGCTGGCAAGGTCCGGCCTCCAGTCCTGGGAGGCAGCTGCAAAGATGTTTGCCTTGCCAGTCATGCTAGAGACATGCCTTTTGTGGTGGCTCTATCATCCTCTAACACCTCCAGAGCAGGAGGTGATCCCAAGAAGCAATGTTCCCGCTCCCAGGCCCTAGGTAGCCTTGTCTGGAGCTGGTAGCCAGGGAGGGGAAGCCCCGAGGAGGAGACTCCAGGCCTGGCATCCAGAAAAGTAGGAGGAAGGAACCCCAGGTGGGGAGGGGAACCCAAGGTGCTGGCCACTTGGCTTGGCAGATGAGCAGTGAGAGCTGATGTTAGCAATGCAGGGAGGTTCTCTGAATTTCTCTGACTATCCAGGGTACAACAGTTTTCTTGACTCCGGGCACCCACCTCACATACTTACTAGGGCAGGCTGCTTCCAGTTCCTTGTGCAAACGTGATTCCTGCCCAGACTCTGTCTCGGTCTCTCCCTGGGCGGTGAGGATGGGACACAGGAGTCCCTGCAGAGACCTCTCTGTTGGTGACTCTTAGGCTCTGGGATCCCACCCCTAGTCCCTGTGTCCCAGCTTGTTGCCATAGGCTGAGGTATGGTGGGTGCCCCTCTCAGAACTTGCCTGAGTCTGGGCTCTGAGTGAACTTTGGTGAAAAGCTCCCAAGATGCCATGAGTTCCCTTGTGACTGGTTCCCTCCACACCCACAGCTCCTGTAGTGCCCTAAAATGATCCTCAAGGGTGTCTGAATTTGTGTGTTTTTATATCAAATTCCTCCTGTCATTGTTTTCATAATATGCAGCCAGATTTACTCACAAAGTAAAACAATGAAATGTTCTTTTTGCTTACGAAGTTGGCAAAGATTAAAAATTATTCATATCAGCCAGACGCAGTGGCTCATGCATGTAATCCCAGCACTTTGGGAGGTTGAAGCAAGAGGATTACCCGAGTCCAGGGGTTCGAGACCAGTCTGGGCAACTTGGCAAGACCTCATCTTTACAATAAATCAAAAAATTAGCCAGGCGTGGTGGTACACACCTGTGGTTCCAGCTACTTGGAAGGCTGAGGTGGAAAGATCACCTGAGCCCAGCAGATCAAGGTTATGGTGGCTATGGGTGTGTCACCACACTCAAGCCTGGATGACAGAGTGAGACTCATACTAAAAAAAAAAAATTACTAATATCAAGTGGTGGTAAAGACCTAAGAAATATCAAATTTTTAAAGGGCAATATCTAATGTGTGTATGGCTTTTGACCCCCTCATTCCCCTATCTTCTACATATCTGCATATCTTCACATATACTCCTGAAACTATGAGAAGATGCTCATCACAGCATTGCTTGAAATAGCAAAGACCTTGAAACAATCTAAATGTCTTCAAAATAAGGGATTTGTTAAATAGAATGTATCTCAGCCATGTAATGGAACACAACATAACTATTAAAAAGAACGAAGTTCTGCAGTATGAGTGACATGGAAACATGTTCGTGTTAGGTTTACAAAAGCAAGTTACAGAATGAAATATAGAGTATTATTTGTTTTTTGAAACCTAACATCTGCCGGGTGTGGTGGCTCACCCTGTAATCCCAGTACTTTGGTATGCTGAGGTGAGAGGACTGCCTGAACCCAGGGATTTAAGACCAGTCTGGGCAACTTAGGCAAGACCTCGTCTCTACAATAAATTAAAAAATAATCCAGGCATGGTGGTGCATGACTGTAGTTTCAGCTACTTGGATGGCTTTGGCAGAAGGATCACCTGAGCCCAGCAGGTCAAGGTTGCAGTAGCTGTGAGCATACCACTGCACTCCAGCCTGGGCCACAGAGTGAGACTCCAACTCAAAAAAAAAAACCAAAACAAACAAAACAAAAACCCAGAAACACCTAACATCAATGGATATATAGCTACACTTGCATAACCAGGCAAAAAAGTGGGTAAATGCAGAACAAATTCTAACAGTTCCCTCTAGTGAACAGAGCAGAAGCAGGAGAGAACAAGTGATTCTGTCTGACTGGAAATTATGTACAACATACATTCATTGTTTCTATAACTTAAAAGTTAATGAGCACGTTTTCTTAAAAATACCAATTCTGGGCCAGGCACAGTGACCCAGCCTGTAATCCCAGCACTTTGGGATGCTGAGGCGAGAGGATTGCCTGAGCCCAGAGGTTCAAGACCAGCCTGGGCAACTTGGTGAGACCTTGTCTTTACAATAAATCACCAAAAACAAAAACAAAACTAGCCAGGCATGGTGGCATGTGTCTGTGGTTCCAGCTTCTTGGAAGGCTGAGGTGGAAGGATCACCTAAGCTCAGCAGGTAGAGGCTGCGATGGCCATGAAAGTGCCACTGCACTCCAGCGTGGGTGACAAGAGTGAGACTCCTACTCAAAACAAACAAACAAACAAAAAACCTATTCTGATAGGGTAACAGGTCCTTTCTTTCCACTGCCCACCCCCTGTGCATCCCTCCTGATGACAAAAGATAAATGCAGGCACATTAAAATACTAATGAGTTTATCTGAGCATTCACCAATCCATGAATTGGGCGCTCCACTGAGGGGTGTGAGGGGAATTTTTATAAGGTGGTCTCACGTGCAAGACAAATAAAATGTATTTGATGGGTTAAAGCGGAAATTCCTAGTTAGACATTAGTTTGGAGGTTTTGGATTGGTTAAGCTTAAGTTTATCTTACTGTTTACAGTGGGTTGAGTTTTGGTTTGCTTACATAGGAATCCAGGGTATGGAACTGTCTCAGTCTAATGGCCTCCCAATTAATTTTTTTTTAACACTGGAGATACCTGAAATACCAGGAAGTCTTCTCATCCCCCAGGTTCGTTAGAGGTTTAATGAACAGGTCACTTGGCAAACAGGAAGCCTACAGACAGCAGATAAACACAGAGTGTGCCCGGTGACCTCACTCTCCATGCCCATTAGCCCTCCTCCCTTCCTCTGATTTGAAGTCACTTTCTTGTGTCTCTGTTTATCCCATTCATTCCCTCAACTGAGAACCCTTTGAATTTGTTGGCTGCAGTCCCCTCTGGGACTGCCACCGGCTGCAGAGTCACTGAGGCCTAGGAATGTGTTAGAGAAAAATTATTCAATTACACTTGTTGAGGCATGGTGAGGAAGACTTTATTCAAGGGGGAGACTATGGCAGTAGATGTAGGAGCCACTGCAACAGGGTCTTGCAGGGAAGAAGGGAGGTTGCATGGGCAAGTGGGACTTGATAGCCAAAGAGCAGTGTGGGGGTCAGTGATAGAAAATTACTAAGAGGAAACATCAGAGGGAAGGGGACTTTTGGCTAAAGCCACCTAACAGAATTCTTGCTAAAGGCAGACTTGGGTGATCAGATATCCCCTGCGGGATGGTAGAGGATGAGGGGCCTGATCTGATATAAAGAGTGATCATCAGGTATAGAGGTGGGGGATTCTTGCTAAACTGACTTAGCAGAGTTCTTGCTAAAACTGGATTTTACAAGGAGGCTTTTCCTCCAGGAAGTCTCCCTTGCCTGCTCTCAGAAGGCTCTCCGTCCCATGGAGCCCATTTCCCACCCACCATAGAGCCCATCTCCTTGTATTGAGACTCTTTGTTGAATCCTTCCTCACACAAGATGGCACCTTCCTACAGAGGGCAGGGACCTCTGCAGTCTTTCCAAGATTTATACACGTCATGGAACTTGAAGGCACTCAAGATTAGTTGATGAAATAGAGAAAGAAAGAAAAACAGAGGAAAGAAAGAGGGAAGGGAAGGAAGGAACATTTCCCACTTGTGCTATGGGAAAACATTCACTTCATTTCAACGTTTGTCCTCACTCTTGACTTTTTGTTTGTTTGGGGGCTCTGTTTGCTTGTTCTTCCTCTCAGCACTTTTCCTTTTCCCTCTAGAGGCACTGCCCAACTCTTAGGATCTGTCTTCCCAGTTCATGTCCCTCAGTAATAATGGCAGCCATTTAAAGAAGCTGTGTCAGCAGATTATGTATCCTATTTCGTTAGTTCTCACCTCAGACAAAGATATTCTTTGGCATAGTCTCCCCATTTTACAGATGGGAACATTGAGGCTGGCAAAAAGTGTAGCCGAAATTTGAACCTGGGTTTATCCAGTGCAAGAGCCTCTGGTCATAACCTCAGTGCTTCGAACACTTCTATTTCCTGGTCTGACATCTGCTTGGACTTTCTGTCCTGACAATTCTCACTCCAACATAGAATCTACACAAGAAGCAAGATAAGTGTTTGATTCTTCTATTTATTAATGGATAGAATAATGCAATGGTGCCCTCCAAAGTTTGATTTGTTTTTGGGTTTTTTGATACCATTATGAACTCACAGATTTTCACATATTCATTCTGCTTGAATCTATTGCAGTCATTGATTGTTTATTGACACTCAAATTCTCTCATCTTTGGCAAATGGGAGCCCCTCTTCATTGACCCTTGGATTGTTTTGACAGAGCCTGGTTGTTTATGGTGAAGTCCTTGCTTTCAGAATGGACAAGATGCCTCGAGCTCATCTTGTACCTTTCCCTCCCCAAACTTAGAATCAAAGAATCCTTGATTCCTTTAGTAGGAAATGGGGGTTAGAGTTTACATTGCTACTGGGTTGTTTTTGCTTCTAGGTCTTTTCAGCAGACAGAGGTAGAAGTTGGAGTTTACATTGCTACTGGGTTGTTTTTGTTTCTAGGTCTTTTCAGCAGACAGAGGTAGAAAATACATATTTTTAAAAGAGAAACATATACCATTAATTAATATTAGATCAATATTAGATTCCTTTATATTTGTATTATTTTAGGTTTAAAATCTTGAATGCCAACAATGTTAACCTAATTACTTATTTATCATAAGTAATTTTTTTTTTTTTAGTTGGAGTCTCACTCTGTTGCTCAGGTTGGAGTGCAGTGGCATGCTCACAGCCACCGCAGTCTCAACCTGCTGGGCTCAGATGATCCTTCAGTCTCAGCCTTCCAAGTATCGAAACTACAGGCAGGCACCACCACTCCCAGCTAATTTTTTTATTTATTGTAGAGATCAGGTCTTGCCAAGTTGCCTAGGCTGGTCTCGAACCTGTAGGCTCAGGTAATCCTCTTACCTGAGCCTCCCAAAGTGCTAGGATTATAGGTATGAGCCACCGCCCCTGGCCATCATAAGTAATTTTATTTATTATAAAATGATCATGTGTTTTCAAATAATACCAGTATTAATACTAACAATGAAACTACTGAATACAGTTTAAGATTTTGGGTGATCTTCTCTGTCCTTCTCATTCCCTACTATAGAATGTATTATCAAAATACTATGCTATAGGGTCATTTGAAATAAATTCAAATCTGTGTGATTTTGTTACTGACCCAATAAGCAGCTAGGTTCATTGATTTCTGTTTTATTTGTATCGTTTAGAGATCATTTTGCTTTATTTTTCTTCTTGATGTGTTTTTGTTTTGTTTTGGGGTTTTTGTATAATTTAAGGGATACAAGTACAGTTTTGTTACATGGGTATATTGCGTAGTGGTGAAGTCTGGGCTTTTAGTGTATCCATCCCCTGAATAGCGTACATTATACCCATTAGGTATTTTCTCACCCCTTACCCCACCCATCACCCCTCATCCTTCCAATTCGCCAATGTCTATCGTTCCACACTCTATATCCGTGTATATACATGATTTAGCTCACACTTATAAGTGAGAACATGCAGTATTTAATTTTCTGTTTCTGAATTGTTCCATTTAAGATAATGGCCGCCAGCTCCATCCATGCTGCTGCAAAAGACATGATTTCGTTCTTTTTTATGACTGAGTAATATTTTGCTTTTCTTTTGATGTGAAATGTTGACATTTTCTAAAGTCAAAACTATAAACCAAGATACATTCAGAGAAGTCTAGTTTTTTTATTTTTCTGATAATTCTATTTGAAAATATAAATGCATAGCATATATATTCATATTTATATACACATATAATCTGTTGTATTCTTTTCTATACTTTGAATAAGTTTCTCATATCCATAACTGAACATTAGATGAGAGCAGAAAAGACCTGTTATCCTAGAATTGACTTTGTTGCACTATATAGTGTTTCACACAGCCGTTCCAGGCCCTGGGGTACCTTGGGGCAGAGGGAGACCAAGGGAGTTGCTGACCAGAACTCTGGTACCACTGTTACTACTTCAATCAGAGAAGTCACATTTCTGTTACACATACTTGGCATCCACATCAAATTTGATCTGAAAAATAGTTTCCACTACTAAAAGAAAAATCTTAAGAAAGAATGACCACAAGCCAATCATCAGCCCAAATCTGCTGATCCTGACCTCTGGGAGAGGCTGCTTGGAGACCACATGCTTCATGATTAATTTTATTATGATGGGCTAACCTTATTGCTTGGAGTTGTTCAAGCTTGAGTCCCAAGAAATCCTTGTGTTGGAAAAATCTACATCCATCCAATAGTAGAGCAAAGGACCTGATAAATCATTTTGTCCACCTCTTCATTTGAGGGAATCCCTTATCCACATTTATGAAATGTCTTTAACTCTGATCAAAGGATAAGAAAACTTGGACCAAAAAAACTGAAGAGACTACTATAGATTGAAGCAAACTGTCATTTTGCTTGAGTACTTGTATATAAACTTAATTGTGCATTCCAGATTGGGTATAAATTAACTCAAGAATTTGCAGCCCCAGTGGAAAACAGGAGTGGAGGCTGACTTCCTTTTGTTATTGGCCATGTCCTCCCTCTGTCCCCTGGGAAAACCACTCTTGATTGTGCAAGTAAGCCGGCAGTGGGCACACACTCCATGCACATGCATATACACACACCACACAAATACAGCCTCCCTGGAGGTATCATGACTATGCCTGGTGCACAGTAGGTGCTCAGCAACAATTTTTTTTTTTGGTCCGTTCCTCCACTGGCTGGATGAAGAGAGATTTCTTATTTTATTTTTTATTTTAAATTTGTGGGGTACAATTCAGGGTTAGGTATACAAATGTTCATTATGCAGGTACTCTTCTTGATAAGGTATGCCCCCCACTCCCTTGGCAGTTTCCCACTACTGCCAATCCCACCCCCGCCCTCCTCTGGCAGTTTCCTACTACTGCCAATCCTTTTCTTATAGTATTATAATAGTAGTAACTATTTTTAGAATGAATAAAGAATGTAAATATTTCTCTCTATTTTAATGAACCAAATGGATAGGCTCAATCACTGTTAAAAGATTGTCAATCTCTGTCCCAGGCCTATTGCAAAAGTGATGTCAAAGTATGGGTAGCATTTGCCCCACAGATATGTTCCGTTCTCATATCATAGGGGCCAACAGGAAGTTGTTCTAGGTATTTCTTCCCTGATGCTTTGAAACCCAAAGTGTATCTATGCGACTGGCGCAGCTGTAAGAAAGCCCTTTATGAGGTCATCATCCCCCACTTGCCAGACCTCCCCAGATGAAAATCTATAAGCTTTTAATAAACACTTGAGAAGCCACCATGCCTCACTTTGCAAACTCTCTTTTAAAAAACATCATAAGCAGAAGTCAGTTTGATAGCATCAAGAGAAAGCAATGCCTCCAATATCTAAAAACCCTGAGAACGCTGCAATATGATGGGTTTAAGACCGTCTATCTTGGTGAAACAGAAATCCCAGAAAGTCTTGTAACTGGAGAAGAACTTGGAGGTGGATATTTCATGCAAACTCCAACTTGGTATATTGTGCATGCTGGGGGTAGTCAAGGATGGGTGCCTTGGAAATACCGGATATTCCTAAGAGATGAACTCTGTATCAAACATGAAGACAACCTCTTCTTCGAGTTCTGTGATGTGGTGAGGAAGGCCTATGGGAAGTGTGCCATCGTGGTCAAAGAGAGAAGGCGGCAGGAGGAGTTGAGGCCAAAGGAAGACAGAGAGGTTGAGACCCAGCCCTGTGTCCCGACAGTCATGAACTTAACAAGCATCATGTGTTGCCCTGAGGTGGCCAAGTCCTGTGGCCATGAACTACTCTCTCTGCCTTCCCCTTGTAATTACCTGAATCCTTTAGATTCAGCCTGGTCTTCTCTAAAATGGTTTATCATCAATAACAGAAGAGAGTTTTGTATGCAGTCCATTGATAGTGTCTGTTCTTACCAGTATATACTTTTCAGTCATTTAATTAGCAAAGGGATTGAAAGGATAAACCCAAGCAAGTGGAAAATACTAACTAACAAGGTACGAAGATGGGAAAACTACTATCTTGGAAAATTTTCTTAAGGATGATTCCACCAATAAGTAGCAAGACTCTGTTATGTGTCTGGTCTTTGCTACCAACTCTACTGAGCTCAATCCCAGACCACTGGTGTCAAAGATACTTTGATAGTGACCTCACAGGGGTGCTGAGAAGACTGAGAGGTTCCTCAGGGTATTGGTAAAGTGTTTTGATTGAACTGGAGGTTTCATTAAAGCTTGTTGGTAAATTAGGGGTCTTGACTCTCATCTTGTTAAGGAAACTTTGAGGGCTATGTCCATGGGAGGATTAGGACTAATCCAGCCCAGAGAAGGATGGTGGTGAGCAGGGGTGAGCAGGGCTAAAGGTTGGATGGTCAAAATTTAGATCTGAGAAAAAAAGAGAACCAGTGTACAGTCACACCAAAAAAATCCAAATTAAGTAGTATGCCAATTAAGTAGTGTTTCGGCCTATCAGAGTAATCTGCAAGGAGCCAGCTTGCCATTAGCAAGAGACATTGTCCAGATGGTGGCCAAGCATGACTCCTTCCTCCATATGGTCTTCCTCATCAGCAAGAGGAAGAGTGGAGAGGCATTTGAGGAGATGAAATCTCACCTGGACCATTCAAGGAAAGTGGGTAGTCCAAATAACAGACCTGGACACACATGACAGTGGTTGGTTCAAGTATGACTTGGTGAGAGAATAGGTGGCATGAATGAGCATCTGTGAAACCCAATTATCCAACTCATCTCCCAAATCAACTCCAAGAATCCCAACAGGAGGTCATTAGATTTTGAAGGAACTCACGGAGTTTTCTCTTGAGACCTTGTAGCTGAGCCAACTGTAACTGGTACAACAGCCTATTCAAGTTTGGGACTGCTGCAGATGTAGGTTTGTTCTGTGAGACTTTCCCCTAAAGTCCAGGGAAGCTGAGAGGCTGAATACAGAAGTGGAAAAATCCAGTTTCTTGGAAATGGTCAGTTAATAGGGACTTAGGGACAGAAGTCATGTCTATGTCTAGGGCAGCAGCAAGACAAGATGGTGGATTCTTGCACCATTATCCCCCAGACCCAGAGCTTATATGACATAAGAAAAGAGTATACGTGATTCAAAAGGGTTGTGTAGGACAACTGCATAAGTATAGCATCAAGGTTGATTGACCTAAGGGCAGGATTTACAGCAAGTATATGCTCTTACACACACACACACACACACACACACACACACACACACACACACACACACACCAGTAGAAAAAATAGAGATCTTAGAGGCCTTCCTGGAACTGGAGCTAATCAGAAGTCAGCATGGTGGATGAGCATCCAAGATGGAGTTGCTTTAGCCTCCACAAGGTTGTAAGAGTATATGGTATTTTTCACTTTTACAGAAAAAGGACTGACCCCTGTTAAGCATCAAATAAAATGTACTCCTGTTTGTATATTCAGACAGTAACTTTACAATAGAATCATCCTGAGGTATGTAAAAAAATAACTTATATGAAATGTTGATAGTGAGGGAGACTGTGCATATGTGTGTGTGTGTGTGTGTGTGTGTGTGATGGGGAGGTCATATGAGAACTCTAAACTTTTTGCTCACTTTTGCTGTGAACTTAAAAAATGGCTCTAAATAATAAACTCTATCATAAATAACGTATGAAGCTTTTCATTCTTAACAGACTTAACTATAAGATCATGAGGCCAAGTTCCTGATAGCCAGGTGCAGAAAGTATATCCTTTGTTTATCTTCTTTCCTCCTGGAAAGATTTTTGTCAGATGAAAATAGACATTCAATGCTTTTCAGCAACTAAGTGGTGGACTTCTGCCACATTTTGTCGTTGTTTAAAAAAAAAAGGAATTCTAGTATGCATTTTTTTCTGGGGATGAATCATACCCTAAATAGCCAACCACTCAAAACTACAAAGTTTCAGTTGTTACAGATACCACTTGACAGCAAATAGTGTATTCGTTTCCTGTGGCTGCTACAGCAATTTACCACAAGTATGATGGCTTAAAACAACAGAAATTTATTCTCCTCTGTTCTGGAGGCCAAAAGTCAGAAATCAATCAATTTCAGTGAGCCAAAACCAAGGTGCTGACAGGGCAGTGTTCCCTTCAAAGGCCCTAGGAGAGGAGACTTCCCTGCCTCTTTCAGCTTCTAGAGGCTGCCGGCCTTCCTTGGCTTATGTCCACATCACTTTCTCCTTTCCTGTGTCAAATCCCCCTCTTATAAGGACTCTTGTAATTGTATTTAGAGCCCACCTGGATAATCCAGAATCATTTTCACATTTCCAGATCCTTAACTTGATCACATATGCAAAGACTTTTTTTCTTTTCTTCTTTATTTTTAAGTCGGGATCTCACTCTGCTGCCCAGGCCAGAGCATGGCATGATCATGGCTCACCACAGCCTCAATCTCTTGGGCTCAGGTGACCCTCCTGCCTCAGCCTCTCGAGTAGCTAAAACTACAGGTGTGCACCACCATGCTCGGCTAATTTTTAATTTTTTTTTTTTTGTAGTGATGAGGTCTTGCTTTGTTGCCTAGGCTGGTCTTGAAATCCTGGGCTCAAGCAATCCTTCCACCTCAGCCTCCCAAAGTACTGGGATAACAGGCATGAACTGCTGAGTCCAGACTCTTCTTCCCATATAAAGTAACTTTTGCAGGTTCCAGGGATTAGTTCCTTTGGGGGTCCATTATTCATCCAATAACAGGTACTAAGGAAAGTCTTGCTCTGCCAGTTGAAAGACTGCATTTCTCATTGTCAATTAGCCTAGTGAAATGATTCTTGTTGTGTAGTATATTTGTGAGGTCTCTTTATCTATTTCACATTTGTTTTAGGATTTAAGTTCCTTGGTCATTTCAATGTATTGTCTCTGTGCAGGCCCAAATGCAGGTGGCCTGTGTTTTGTCTCTATATCAAATTTTTCCCCATATCCCCAGTGTCCCAGAGTAAAAAGCACCAACAGCTGCATATGTTGAACTCATTTAATCCTCACAATGGTCTGTGATGTAGGAACTACTATCCTCTACATTTGATAGATGTGGGAAACTGAGGCACAGAGAAATTCAATCCAGAGCTCACACTTAGAGCCATTATCCACACTGACTCTCTGCTAATGAGCAGCTCACTGAGTCCTCTTAACAAACCTATTGGATAGGTACTACCATTTTTTTCACTTTACAGATGAGGAAACTGAGGCAGTGGGAAATCAGTAGAGCTGACAGATTCTAAAGCCTGTGCTCCTCACCACTGTTCTTAGCATGGCTACTGGGACCCAGTTTTTCCTTTTCACTTCCATAATTTATATTGTGCAAGATTCACCTCTGACACAGACCAGACACCAAATGTACCATCTCCGTCAGGCCCACAACAAAAATGTACTTCAACACAAAATTGGGAAAAAGGTCAAATATCTTTTAAAGGCACATTATTTTGCAGTGAGAAAAAAATGGAATGTTTTTAGGTTATCAGATGAACAAGATAAACCAATAGGAGCTATTTTTGTTTGAAAACTAAAGCAATTTAGTAAAACAGGTTTAGGATGCTATTCCTTTGAGGCCTTGTTTAATCATTAGAAAAGCAAAGAGAGGAAAGAGAACATCAATATAACCAGAGACATGAAAGGGGCTACCCTTTAATGTGAAATTTACTTACATAAGATTGTGTTCATAATTAAGAAATGTCGCTTTCACTAAGCATGGAAAATTCCAGCAGAAAGTAACTGGGTTTTGGGAATTGGATGACCAGCAGAAAGTAACTGGGTTTTGGGAATTGGATGGACCTAGTTGGAATCTCAAGTTTCCAGCATATTAGCTTTGAGACTTTGGATAAGATGCCTCACTTCCCTGAAGCTCAATTAACTCATTAGTAAAATAGGTTGAGGGCTTTAGAATGGCATAACTCATGTTTGGCACCTGAAAACTGAAGCTTGTATCATTATAGTCCATGCTGAGGTCCAAGCAAATGTGTCTACAATTAGACCTAATGTCACTGACCTCATGTCCTTTTTACTCTTTGAGGAAAAATTGTGCTTCTTTTTTATCACTGGGGTATAATAAGAACAGACACATCTTAAGATACTTTGATCAAAGGAAACTTTGTTCTCTGCACCAACATTTCTGTTCTCTGGTATTTCTTTTAAGACCATCTGCAGTAGATTAGGGAATTAACAACAATAAGAGGGTTTTTCTGTGGGAGTGGGACAGGGAGGCTGGTGAGGTCAGCCCAGAATCACTTTGGGAACTGCTACATTAGTGCATGGTATTAAATAAAGAGTGGGTGACAATATGCAGCCACACATCTGTAGATAAGTCCTCTGGAGGGAGTTGATGTTGTGGTGGCGCTATTCTCCTGAGTGGTTGGTTGATGGAACATTCCATCCTTTATAGCCTTTGCAGTCACCAACAACCACATACTACTCCCTTTCCTAGGGCTGCGTGATGCCCAAGGAGGTGCTGCATTAGAAAATGGTGCTGGCGCTAGAACAAGCCAAGAGATAGTAAGAAAGCAGAGTCTGTTACCTGTTGGCTCAGTCCAGTTGGGTGGATGGAGCCTGGCGTGGCCGATCAGTAACTCCTTCCATCTGTGATTATTTTGCCATATACAAACCAATTTTACATGTTTGACTTCATTCAGTTCAGGCAACCATGCTGTACAGTGAGCAGGGCAGTGATCACTGAACTCATTTTACAAATGAAGACAAGGCTGGGGCAGTAACGGGTTCACCTGGGCACATACACAATAGTGGAAACAGGAGGATGAGGGCTAGAATCCATGTTTTTCTGTCAGAAAGGCCATGTGTCAGCTAGGATTAGGTGGGACTAGAAATAGGCCATAGATAAGTCAACAAAATAGAAGGTACCCAGGCCGGGCATGGTGGCTCATGCCTGTAATCCTAACACTTTGGGAGGCCAGGGTGGGAGGATTGCCTGAGCCCAGGGATTCAAGACCAGCCTGGACAACATGGCGAGACCTCATCTCTACAAATCCAAAAATTAGCTGGGTTTGGTGGTGGGCACCTGTAGTCCCAGCTACTTGGAAGGCTGAGGTGGAAGGATCACCTGAGCCCAGGAGGTCGTGGCTGCGGCAGCTGTGATCATGCCACTGCACTCCAGCCTAGACAACAGAGCAAGACTCTCACTCAGGGGGGAAAAAAGGTACCCACCACCACCAAAAATAAGAAATGTCAAAGTGTCATTCAGGATGACATGATGAATCCATGGTCATCAAGATCCCAGGCTCCTATCTTTTTACTCCATCATCCTAGATTTGGTTCAGGCCTCAAAGTCACCTCATAGTCCAAAATGGTTGCTGAACAAACCATTGCATTAGCATTCCAGGCAGCAAAAAAAGAGAAATAAAGAAAGATGGGCTCATCCCATCCCCTTTAAGTAGCCTTCCAGGCAGTTCCACACAACACTTCCACTTAAATAAGATTGGCCAGACTTAGTTACAAGAGAAGCTGGAAAATGCAGGCCTTTCTTTTGGGTGGCCGCATGGATTCTATTACTAGGGAGAAGAGGAGGAGAAATACTAAGGAGGGCAGCTAGCGTTCTCGGCCACACTCCCCGCCCCCTTCCTTTGGCATTACGAGTCACCCACACACCAAACTTTTGAGACTCTTCCATGTGCCTGGCAGTGTGTGTCAGGGCTAAGAGTACCAAGGGAAATAAGACTGGACTCTCAAGGCGGTTACAGTCTGGTGGGGTGGGGATACCTCTCAGTCAGAAAGGTATTAGAGGTTTGTGATGCGAAGGCTCAGAGTCCAAGGCCTGGTGCAGGGGAGTTGCATGCAGAGCTACAGGCAGAGGTAAAACTGGAGTGAAGCACGGAAGGAAGAACAGGGACTTCCTCACGGGGAGAAAAGGAGGGAAAAAGGAAGGCCAGCCCAGGCAGACACATGCGCAAGTCGACTGAGCCTACCCCACCTGGTGTTAAACAAAAATTATAGGAGGCCTTTGTTTTGGACTGAGCTCCTGTGTCAGGCCAGACAAGACCAAACCAAGATGGAGTCACTCATGCCAAGTGCCACATAATCAAACCGAAACTTTAAGGAGGCAGGTACATCCCCAAACAGATCAATTTTTCCTAAAAGCAGGAGATTCTTGTCTACCTGAGTGAGAAGGAGTTCCCCTCTGCTTTAACCCTTACAA
>CAUYQG010247387.1:0-15178 GCA_963574415.1 Tarsius wallacei | reverse complement strand
GCAAAGGATATGAACAGACACTTCTCAAAGGAAGACATCCGAGCAGCCAACAGACACATGAAGAAGTGTTCAACCTCACTAATCATCAGGGAGATGCAAATCAAAACCACACTGAGATACCACCTAACTCCAGTCAGAATGTCAATTATCAATAACTCAAAAAATAACAGTTGCTGGAGAGGGTGTGGCGAAAAGGGAACACTTCTACACTGTTGGTGGGAGTGTAAACTAGTGCAACCTCTGTGGAAAGCAGTGAGGCAATTCCTAAAAGCTCTAAATAGCAACCTGCCATATGACCCTGCGATCCCCCTACTGGGAATATACCTTGAAGAACTCAAATCACTCTATAAAAAAGATACCTGCACTCGTATGTTTATCCCAGCATTGTTCACAATAGCAAGAACCTGGAAGCAACCATGCTGTCCATCAAAAGAGGACTGGATTTAAAAAAATGTGGTACATATACACAATGGAATACGATGCAGCCATGAAAAAGAACAAAATCATGAACTTTGCAGCAACCTGAATGGTACTAGCATCTATAATACTGAGTGACCTCTCACAGAAACAAAAAACTGAGTATCACATGTTCTCACTCATATAGTAGACCTTGATCATCCAACGTATTACCACAAGAAAATGACTGACAGTGGTGGGGAACTATGCAGGGGAGGGGTTTGGTGATGGGATTAATGGTAGTAAATATCTGTCTGGGGAGGGGGAGACACTTCTTACCAACAAGGGTGCCTGAACGAAGCATATTTGTATACCTAACCCTTAACTGTACCCCACAACATCATAATAAAAAATATTGAATATTAAAAAATAAAATAAAATAACCTGAATGTCCACAGATAGAAGAGCAGTTGAATAAAGCATCAGCATATCCACTCAATTTAGTACAATAGCTCTAAAAACTAATAAAGCTCTCATTATGTCATTGCAAATATAGATTTCTAGTATATATTGTTAAGTGGAAAAAGCAAAAAAAAAAAAAAGAAATAATCACATGTCTTTGTGTTTACTCCTGCTTATGTGGTGAATTACATTTATTGATTTGTGTATGTTGAACCAGGCTTGCATCTTGGGAATAAATCATACCCGATTATGGTGAATAATTTTTTTTGGTATATTGCTGAATATGATTTGCTAGTATTTTGTTGAAATTTTTTACATCTATGTTCATCAGAGAAATTGGCCTTTAGTTTTCTTTCTTAGTTGTGTCTTTGCCAGTTTTTGGTATCAGGATGATGTTGGTTTCATAGAACGAGTTCTGGAGAAGTCCCTTCTTCTCAATTGTTTTAAATAATTTTACTAGTTTTGGTACCAGCTTTTTTTTTGTATGTCTAGTAGAATTCAGCTGTGAGGCCATCAGGACCTGGACTTTTTTGGTGAATACATTTTTATTAGTGATTCAATTTCATGGCTTGTTAATGGTCTGTTCAGGGTTTCAATTTCTTCCTGTTCCAATCTTGGGAGGTTGTGTGAGTCCAGGAATTTATCTATTTCCACTAGATTTTAAAATTTGCATGCATACAGATATTTATTGTAATCTCTGATGATCCTTTGTATTTCTTCTGGGTCAGTTGTGGTGTCGTCTTTTTCATTTCCGAGAGTAATTATTTGGATTTTCTCTCTCCTCTATTTTGTTACTTGGGCTGGGGCCTGTCGATCTTGTTTATCTGTTCAAAAAGCCAGCTTTTTGCTCGTTGACACTTTGTAAGTTTTAAAAAATCTCAATTGCATTTATTTCTGCTCTTATTTTGATTATTTATTTTCTTCTGCTAGCTCTGGCTTTAGTTTGTTCCTGTCTTTCTAGTTCTCTTAGGTGAGACATTTGATTATTAATTTGAGATCTTTCTGCTTACGTGATGTGGGCTTGCAGTGCAATAAATTAAAGTTTATTTTAAAATAATCATTTAAAGTTAGTGAAAATTGTACTAAGAGCATATAGCAAATGAGAAGATATTTATTGAGGAAAATATACTAGAACTTGGTAAGAACAACAAGACTCTGTGGCATTTGGACCCTCCCTTCCCACTTCCAGCCCAGAGTGACAGAAACTCTGGGCAGGTGTGGTCAAGAAGATAGGGTTCCCTCTTGCCTCAGCTCTCAGTCCAGGGCTGTAGTATCTTTTCAAGAGGGGCAAGACATCAGCATTTCTCCTCTTGCACCCCAACCACCTTTGTGAAGACTAAGTTCTGGATGAGTGTAGCAGAGAGGTAGGACTCCCTCCTTTCTTTCTTTCTTTCCCCCAGCCATCATTCTTTTGGGGAATTGAAATTCATCAAATTAGTTCGTCTAAGTCACTAAACAAGTAGCAACAATAGCCAGCGTGGTTACAGCATATTATCCAAAATGTTCAATTTTCAAACAAAAAAATATATAAGACCGGCAAATTAATTCACTATATCAGCAGGTTAAGAAGAAAAATCACATAATCATATCAATTGATACAAAAAACACTTGACTAAATTCAACACTCATTCATGATTTTTTAAAGTTTTTGCAAAGTAAGAATAGAAGGAAATTTCCTCAAGTTAATAAAGAACATCTTTTAAAACATCTATGGGTAAGCTCATACTAAATAGTAGGAGACTGAAAAATATATCCCTAACTAAGGTCAGGAACAAGATAAGGAAATGCATTCTCACCACTGATACTCAACATAGTAGTGGAAGTCCTAGCCAGTCCAATAAGGTGAGAAAATGATGTAGTAAAAAGTACCAATGTCCAGAATATATAAATAAGTTCTTAAAATGAATTCAAGAAAGCAAGAAAGTATTTTTTATTCATGTAAGAGCAAATCCAAATGGACCAATAATATGAGGGAAAAAGTTCAATATCATTAGTAATCATGAGAAACCATAATTAAATACCAAAACACAAACTCTGTAGTTCCAAAACTATAAAGTCTGACAATATCAAGCATTTGTGAGGAGGTTGATGGGAATATTTGTATAATAGTAATTTGTATAATTACTTTGCAAATGTTTTGACATTATCTAATAAGGTTGAAAATATATATCTTAGACTCAGGCACTTGTGCACCAGGCTTCAAGTTTGAGAGTGTTCATTGCAACACTTTTTTTTGGTAATAGCACAACTCTAACAAAATAAAACAAAGCAAAGCAAAGCAAATATGCTTCCTTGATGCAAAAAATTTTGTAATGTATTCAAACACTGGAATCCTATTAAGTAATAAAAATCAACAAACTATAGCTATACAAAATAATATACTTCATCTCGCCAACATAAAGCTAAGAGACAGAAGCATGACACAAAAGAATACACATTATAATTCTACTTCAATGACACTCAGAAATAGGTGAAACTAAGCTATATTGTATAGCGATGCATATATACATGTGGTAAAACTATAAAGAAATCAAATTATGACAAAAGTCAAGAAGTGGCTAAAATTGGGAGAGAGAAAGAAGCTTTGATTGAAAAGCACAAGGTGCGATGGGGCATTGCTTCGAAAGAACTGTTAATACTCTATTTCTTGACCCGGAAGTTGCTTTGCAATTTTTAAAAAACTGCATATACTTTTATGTACTTTTCTATGTCTTTTTATTTTACAAGAACAAAACAAAAAAATTCATAATGATAAATTATTTTACAATTATAAAATATATTTTTAATGGGAAACAACTACATCCAAATCAAGAACTTGAAAAAATATCAGAGTAATACAAAGCAGAAGGAAGGAAAAAAATACATATAAAAACAAAAACTTATAAAATAGATGCCAAAAACAGTAGGACATTAACTACCTGTTGAAACTGATTGTTGGAAAGACTAATAAAATAGACCTGTGGCAAATTTCTCTAGGGCAAAAAAGGTGTAAAGTCACAAATAGATATTAGTATTAAAAAGGAGGACTTAATTTACAGAGAGTAGAGATTTAAGACTTCATACAAACAACTTATATAAATAACTTTGTAATAATAAATGTGAAAACTTTGAAGAAATAAATATTGTGTTAAAAAACAATAACTTACCAAAACTAACTCAAATCTATTGGAAACTGAATAGACCAATGTGATGGTTAATTTTATGCATCAACTTGGCTGACCCATAGCGCCCAGATTTGGTCAAACTTTATTCTTGATGTTTCTAGATGAGATGAACATTTAAATTGGTGGACTTTGGGTAAAGGAGATTCCTTCCATAATGTGGATAGGCCTCATCCAATCTGTTGAAGGCCTTATAGAACAAACACTGACCTCCCCTGAGCAAGAAGAAATTCTGCCAGCAGACAGACTTTGGGCTCGAATTGCAATTCTTTCCTGAGTCTCCAGGCTGCCGGTCTATTGCAGATTTTATGTTTGTCAAGCCTTCCTAAAATAAAATTTTCTCTCTCTCTCTTAAGACTAATAAAATTGTCCTGTTTCTAAAGCGAGACAGTGGGGATGGAGGAGATAGAGAGAGAGAATGAGAGAGAGAGAAAGAGAGGGTTGGTTCTGTTTCTCTGGAGAATTCCAACTCATGCAAGCAATAACAAATAAGAAATTTAATCAATTTTTTGATTTCTACCTACAAAATCCTGGATAGTTTTGGGGCTGAGTTCTAGCAAATATTTCAGTAACAGGTAACTCCTTATCCAATATAAACCACTTCAAAAAGTAAGCAAGGAAAAACCTTCAAATAATTTGTGAAAACAATGTAACCTTGACACCAAAGCTGGACAAAGACTATATGATGAGTTCACCTTTGGACTTGCCTTTTCTTCTGTCTAGAATGCACACATTGTCACATGGCTGCTTTGTTCATTTCACTCAATCTCTGCATAATTTTCACCTTTTCCAAGAAAACTTCCCCCACCACTCTATGTAAAACGACTTACTCTTTCTCAGACAACTTTTCTTCCTTTATTCCTTTTTCCCACAACCGTTATTACTGCCTGATATAATATATATTAATTTGCCTGTTGTCTGTCTGTCTCCCCACTAGAATGTACACTCCTTGAAGGCAAAAAGTATCTTTCTCAGCTATTGCCCCAGCACTTAGAACTGTGCCTGGTGCATAGTGGTTGCTCCATCATTATTTGCTGAAAAGTTGATTAATGAAATGTCGCTATTATTATAATAGATGAATTGTTATTTCTTTGTACAGTTGAAATACTATACTGCAAGCAACAGTGAAAGAAGTGCATTTACATATATCAATATAGAAAAATATGTTATTAAAAAGGATATGTACCGGATGCTAATATAGGTAAATGTTTAAAATATGATAAGCATATATTACTTATAGTTTAATACATACTTAGTGTTGTACCATGCATGGGAATGCTGCATAGCAACCTCTGAGAAATATGGAAGGGATTATTTGTTAGGGGAATACTAGAAATAATAATAATAATAGTCCAATTTTCCATCAGTAAAATGATGGCTAAGTAAAGCATGTTTTCTTTCTACAATAAAAGTGCTACTGAGTAATTTAATATTACATTTCCCTGGAAAAATCTTAGAAACATAATCAATTTTCAAAAAGATATGTTCAGTATGTAAAATAAATCTGGAGCCAACATGGCAAAATAACTAAATCTGAGTGTTGGGTATATAGGTGTATGTCATATTATATTCTAAACTCTGCTGTATATTTGTTATTTTGTATTTATATGGAATTCCTATCTCTAGGAAGAAGCTACAATGGGACTGACTCACCAAGTTCTACAACACAGACAGCTTTTCCTCCAACAATTAGAGTATGCTGTTTTTTAAAGTTAAAAATTAGATGATACAGTTGGTTTGCTTTTAGTGGTTCTGTTATTTATGAAAACATATGTCTTTAAAAGTATATATCCACTCAGTGGGCTAAGATGCTTCCATCATGAGAGGTAAACAGAATCTGAGGCAGGTGAAGAGAAGAGAAATTTCTAATCCTGCATTTTATATTCACTCTCCATGGCCTTCCTTTTTAAAAGTGGAGCAGGAATAGAAACATGCAAGAATTTTGAAATCTATTTTTCTTCCTCTCTCTTACCCTTCTTATCCTTTCTTTTTATATTCTTTTGGTTTGTGGGATTCAGTTGATTTAAATCCCATTTGTGAATTTGTTTTCTACTCAGTACTGCAAATATATATAGAAATTAAGAGGAGATTGGTGAGTTAAAGGATTTCACAGTCTAATCTCACTTCACCGATAGCTAACTCTCAGTTTTTATTTTTTTCATCTGGTAAGTGAAATATTTGGGTTATTTATAATCTCAGATCTAAATGTTTTTAGAAGAACAAAGGTGATTGATGAAACGACATAAAAACTGCACGCAATTCATGAAAATGTCAAAATTTCACTTAAATAGTTGTGTGTTTTCAATTCTGTGATGTTAGGTGACTGATGTGATTAACTTTCTCAGAGTAGAGCACAATTGTCTGTTTTTTCTGGCATCATGTAGACACAATATATGTTAATCCAATTCAACCATGCAGTCTCCAACATAACATTCTCCATACATCAAGACCTTTAAAAGACCTTCTTGACAGTGATGACATTCATTTTCTACAAAAGACAGATAAACCCAGGTGCTAGCTGCATGTGTCATGCCTGAGCCTTTAGTATGTTCAGCTCAGTATCCCTGAGCTGAACTTAATGTTCTCTTGGCCCCTTAACCAACATATGCAAGAAATCCAATCACACCAAACATACTCTAGGTTTTTGGATGATTTTGTGGGGCCACAGGGAAGAATCAGGTTGTACAACACACAGCATTTTGTGTGAATATTCCCAATAGAACCATCTCTCCTCTAAATCTCTTCTTTGAGCTTCCAGCCACTGGCTATCTCTCTTCTCACACTCTGCTTCAAACAGTGCTCAGTTAACTTACTCTCTTTGGTCCTCTTTTTTTAAATGGAGTAGCTTCTTCCTTTATTGAGAACTGTGGGCCTTGGAGACTCAATCTTTCCTCTTTGTATCCTTATCCAAGTATCTTTTCAACAAAGCTGGTTTTTGCCTGCAAAGAAATTATTCTAGACACTCCGATCAGCTTTTCCACTTCTAGGCATTTGCAAGTAAAGATCCCTTGTCTGTTGGAAGCTGTATTTGATGTGGGAATCAGCCTTCTTGGCTCTGGGTCTTGATTATGTACAAATCCTTGGACACTTGTTTCCTGGAATTATGCCCTTCACCCCCAATACAGTATGTGCAGCAAATCTTTCAGGCTACCTCCCAGGCACCAAGATCATTAACTGACACCAAAGTTGCCCTGGACCCATGCCCCTAATTTCATCAGAAACTGATCTACTTAGAAAGCTGGCTTTCTTATTCCATCCAAACTTGATTGGAAAAATCTACTTAATTAGAGGGAAAAATTGGAAAGTGGTTAACGTTGTGCAAGTACAATTTTCTCAGATGATTAGACACTTTTTCTTTTGAAATGAATAAATAAAAGGGAGAGAGGGGCAGAATAATAATAGTACAGGTTTTACTTTTAAAAGTTTGAATAAAATTAGCATAATTTCCCTTTTATTAAGCTACAGTGGATAGAAAGCACATTATAGACACTGTAGGTGGAGATGTGGGTGGACACATAGGAGGGGAAATGAGAGCGCATTGAAAATACAGCTGAAATAATGAGCATGTAAGATGAAGAACAGCAACAAGGATCAGGCTGGAGGATGTAAGAATCCCTGCTTTGATCACAGACAAAGGGGACGGAGCACAGAAAACAAGAGGGAATTATTCAACTGAAGTGGGAGACCAGGGCAGTCTGGGCTAATGGAGTTGGGCATAGATGGCAACAGAACAGGGAATGTTTCACCATTGACTTGGGGTTAAGAAATTACACCTTGTATGCTTAAAAAGAAGGAAAGTACAATAATATCATTCATAAAAATATCTAGTTTTATCCACACTAACCCTAAATGAAATAGAAGCTACACAACTCAGCTATACAACTTGCTTCCATTTGATCTGCTTCCAAGCTTGCTGGAATATAGATCATTGTGTTTGATGTTAATTCTGTCCACCCTCCTCAAGCATGGGCAACATAACCCTCCACACACACCTTCCCTGCCCCATTCATTTAAAAAATAAAGACATGAATACTTAATGAAGTTATGCAAACAAAGTACATTTTTTTAAAAATCCTTGGGAAGCAGGAAACCAAATCTCCATATGTTATTTCTATGGAAAGTGCTGCTGCTTGACATATAGCCGAGAATGAATCAAGGAATGGACAGAATTGAGGCAATTGACTTAAGAATGTTTACTTATTAGTAGGTAAATCCGAATTTGAGATTTCCTAGCCTGACCTGTGCCAGGCATACCATTTAGATGGTACTGTAGTTTTAAATACAAATCTGGAAAACCCAGTGATTTGTCTATGCAATATTTTCTTTCCTCAGAGCCTAGGCAGTTAGATGGCAAAGTCTCAGATCTAAAATTAGTCCTGGGATATCATCCTTTCATCTTGCTTTCTCTGCACCTTCCAGGTAGGGACCTCACTCTCTAACCTCTCTCCTGGTACAGAAACTCCTTCTCACTCTCCTCCCAGACTTTCTCACTTCACACTCACACTTCCTTTATTCTCTAGCCTCCTCTTTCATCATAGTTACGCTTGATGGCTATTGAGAAGAACTTTGATTGCCTGATAAATATGGAGTCCAAATTTTCATCAATGGAAATTGAATCTTCCTTACTCAAGGACAAAGAGTATTCTTCTTCAGAAGTATAATTAATCATTTGTTCTCCCATAGAGACTTTCTTCCTGGAGAAGAGGGACCTTATATATATATATATCTTAGGGCCAACAGCTCTGTCTAATGAAGTCAAGAAAAAAAATTGAAATTTTATCTGAAAATAAAGTGAATCTCTGCATCCTGTTCAAAGGCCTGCTTTCCATAATGGACAATCTGTTCTTGGTACACGTATGTCTTAGTCTGATGGGATACTATTACTATAACAACATATTTTAAATTGGGTAATTTATAAGCAACAGAAATTTAGTCCTTACAGATCTGGAGAGTAGAAGGTCCAAAATCAAGGCATCAGTTGATTTGGTGTTTAGTGAGGAGCTGCTCCTTAAAGATGGTACTTTCTCTGTGTTTTCACATGGCAGAAGAAGAAAACAGGCTTTGTCAGGCATCTTATTTTTTTTTGAGCCAGAGTCTCACTCTGTTACCCAGGCTACTGCAGCCTTGACCTCCTGGGCTCAGGCGATCCTTCTGCCTCAGCCTTCCAAGTAGCTGGGACTACAGGCACACACCACCATGCCTGGCTAATTGTTTTTATTTGTTGTAGAGTCAAGGTCTCGCCAAGTTGCCCAGGCTGGCCTCAAAACCCTGGGTTCAGGCATTCCTCTAGCCTCTGCCTCCAAAAGTGCTGGGATTACAGACATGAGCCCCTGCACCCAGCTCTCAGGCCTCTTTTATAAGAGTACTAATCCCCTTCATGAGGGCTGTGGCTCATGACCTAATCTCTTCCCAAAGGCCCCACCTCCTAATACTATTTATTGGGAATTATGTATCAACATTTAAGTTTTGGGGGCACCTAAACATTCAGACCATGGCAACATCTTAGAACTTTCATATACCAACCTGCTGCATGCAGTTTGCTCTTTCATCAGCCTCTCTGGAGGAATTCTGGCTGTGCATAAAATAGCTCTCATGTACTACTCTCAAACCTTTAATGAAGCTTTCCATTTATTTTTTTGTATCAACACATTATTTGTTTCCTTCATATACTTATTGCCCTTGAAATTATTGTATATATTTGTCTATTTTCAGTATTTAAATTTTGTTTGAGCTCCATCAGTGCTGTGACAATGCTTCTTGTGGTTTTTGTGTGATTCCCAGTAACTAACTGGTTCTGGCACATAGTTGATGCTCAATAAATACGTGTTGAATGGGTGACATAGTATGAACTAGGTGATCAAGGTTCTGCCACTAATAGGTAGCTCTCCAGGATAACTACTTATCTATACAGGTGGCCCAGAAGCATCAAAAACCACCAGGATTCAGGATGTTGTTTTCACGGTGGACTGGAAATTTGCCCATCCTACCCATGGTAGACTAAATCATTGGTTCCGGTTCTTCACTCTTCCAATTTTTACCCTTTCTGTGGCCTTTAATTTTAGACTTAGCCATGTCTTGCTTTGGCCAGTGTGGGCAGAAGTGATGCTAGGTCAACTCTTAGCCTAGGACTTAAGAGTTTTTTGTGTATTTCTGTCAAGAACTGAACTATGCTTGAAAGAGATGAGTTTTCCAGTCGTTAAGAAAACAAGTCAAACTGAAAGTAACAGTCAAGCGTTTGACCATTTACTGTGATAGTATAAATAAGAGGCTAAACAGGAGAAAATGCCAGCTTCCCCAATGTTCCATTTCCTTCCCATGAAACAGCATGAAAAGGTCTGCATGGAAACAAAATAAAGACAAAGATTCTTTGGGGGGTGGGGGAAAGAAAAAGAAACAGCATAGGGCGAGGGTCAGATGTATCAGTGTGGATGGTAGGAATTGTCTCACTGCTGAGGAAGCTCCAAACAAAAGACTCCCACCATTTTGTAGACCTGGTGTTGGGGATAAAAGAGAAGTAAAGGCTAAGAGAGCTAAGACAGAAAAAAGTACTGAATATTGAGCCAGAGTGGAGAAGGTCACCCAGATAAGATGCTTTCAGCAGAGTTCCTTGAAAGAAGCCTTGTACTAGGGTCTCTGCTAAAGAGGCCTCTGAATGGAGTTTCCTGGCTTAGGAATGCTGATATGCATAAGAGCATGGCCAGCTGGTGTGTCTGAGTCATTGACTGCAACTTCCTTCAGAGACTGCAATACACAGCTGTAAACCAAGTCTGGTGTGGAGAGGGAAGCTTTTTGTGATGAAGTCTGCCAAGTAAAGCCTTTAATTGTCTGAATGGTCAGACCTGAAAGATCACACATGAGTTTCTGGCCAGGAGCCTGACTTCTATTTCTACTTACGAGAAGAGTTTCCCATAGTAGCTGCTTCTCCTTTAGCCTGGGACTCAGAATGAATACATATGGAGCAGAACCACCTAATTTGACCCACAGGCATGCAGTTAGAAGCAGAGCTGCCCCAACCATGAGAGCATGAAACAGAACCACCAAGTTGAGCCTGGCCTAGATCAGCAGAGGCACATTAACTGATGCAAAAATCCATGAGAATAAATCCTGGCTATTTTAAAACACTGAGTTTAAAGTGTTTGTTATACAACATTATTGTGGCATAGCTAGGAAATACGCTTCCCTCTTTCCAGCCACAAGGAAATTGGCCCTTGCCACAGTCCTTATTTTAATAAAAAATGATCAGGCATGCAAAGGAAAAGAAAAAATGTCACTCATGAGAAGAAAAATCAATCAAAATAAGCCCAGAAATGATACAGATTAGTAAACAAAGACATTTTAACTGGTATGATAACTCTATTCCATATGTTCAAGAAGGTAGATGACAAATTGAGTATGTTAAGTAGAGAATGGAAGATATAACAAAGACATAAATTGAACTTCTAAAATTAAAATACAACAAAGTCTGGGACCAAAAAGGCACAGTATATGAAATTAATGGCAGATTAGACATTGCAAAAGAAATTATTTGTGAACTTGAACACGTAGCAATAGAAAACATTCAAGAATATGAGTAAATAGGAATAGAGGTTAGTGTGTTATGCAACAAATTCTAGCAGTCTAATATATGTGTAATTGATGTCCCCAAAAGAGAGAGTTTGGGAAGAGAAAGAAGAAAAAAGTATTTGAAAAAAATAATAGCAGAAAATTTTCCTAATATGATGAAAAATGTGAATCTACATATTACACATCAACAAATTACTACCACAAGTTACAAGAAGAAAACTGCATCAAAGTGCATCATAATCAAATTACTCAAAACAAGTACTTTAAAAAATCTGAAAAGTAGACAAAGAAAAAGGACACATTAGATAAAAAGAAGATAAATATGGATGACAGCAGATTGTGAATCAGAAACAATGTAAGGAAGAACAGCATATTTAAGGTATTTGAAGAAAACCAGAAAAATCTTTCCCAGTGAAAACATGTTAAAAAATGAATGCAAATAAAGGTACTTTTGACACATAAATGCTGAAATAATTAATTGCTAGCAGTTAAAGAAATTCCTCCAAGAAGAAGGAAAATTATACAAAATGAAAATCTGAATCTGCACAGAATAATGAAGAGTACCTGAACTGATAACTTACAAGAGGGGACCCAAAAAACCCCGAATTTTATTTATTTAAAAAATTGTGTATT
Organism: Tarsius wallacei; assembly: GCA_963574415.1. Classification (NCBI taxonomy): domain Eukaryota; kingdom Metazoa; phylum Chordata; class Mammalia; order Primates; family Tarsiidae; genus Tarsius; species Tarsius wallacei. Next base: position 2,963 of record CAUYQG010247387.1, on the reverse strand, counting down.
TATTCTTACACGTTGAAACTTCAGTCACCTTCGAAGTACTCTCTATTTGATGCAATACACATATTGAGATGCTTTTTCCACTGCTTAACACAGTTTCTGAACTTGTCAATTTTGATGCTATTTAGTGCTTCTGCCATTTTTTGTTTCACCTCTTCCACATCAGCAAAATGATTCCCTTTGACCATTTTCATCTAGGGAAACAACAAATGTTGATCGAGGTGATAACAGGTGAATAGGGAGGGTGGGGAAAATGGATTATGCCATTTAAAGGTAAAAAACTTTTGGACCAGGAACAATTATAATACTATAAGAAAGGGATTGTCAGTAGTGGGAAACTGTCAGGGGAGGGGGAGTTGGATTGGCTGTTGAGGGAAATTGCTAGGAGAGGGAGGGACATACCTCATTAACAAGGGTATCTGCATAATCAACATTTGCATACCTAACCCTGAATTGTACCCCACATCTTTATAATAAAAAAAAAAGGTAAAGGAAAAAATAAATAAAGGTAAAAAACTGCTGAACACTAAGTGTGGTGTGGGCAGGTGCACTTGTAAATCACCCCTCATGAAATGGGCAAACATGTTGAAAGATTCTCCCTTCCAGAAAAATTCAATGATGCTGAACGCAGCCTCTCACAGCAACACTAGCTGGTACACTGATGCCAATGTGTTCCTAGAACACTTATTTAGTGGGGGAAGCCTATACTACAAGGATTCTGTCCTCCAAAAAATAATTCCTTCTCTTGGGTCCTTCCCGTACATGGATGACTATTAAAAATAGATTCTCAGTATTTAAATACCCTTAAGAGGTAATCATCTAAAGTGGTACTTGGCAAACTTTTTCCTTCAAGTGTGAGATAAAAATATTTTATCCTTTGTAGGTCATATGGTCTCTGTCACACTACTCAGTTCTGCTGTTATTACATGAAAGCAGTCATAAATAATACATAAATTAATATGTGTAACTGTTTTCCAATGAAGCCTTATTTACAAAAACAGGTGGTGATCTGGATTTGACTCATGGACTACAGTTTGCCAAATCCTGGTTTAAATAAAAAATAATATCAATTTATCGTAGGGTTTATAATTTATGTGAAAGCAAAATAGATGCCAAGAAAAGCATAAGGACTGGAGGGGAAAAATTGACATATGTAACAGTGTGGTTATACTATATGTGAAGTGTTTTAACATCACTTGATGACAGACTATGATAACATAAAGATGTTTACTATAAACCATAGAACAGCCTCTAAATAATAACATATTGCAGTCAATATTTGAAAAAAGATATAAAATGGAATAATAAAAATACTCAATACAAAAGAAGGCAAAAAAGAAAGAGAAGTGAACAAAGAATAGATGAAATAAAATAGTGACATATTGATTTAAGTACAATATCAATAATCAAATTAAATATCAATGGCTTAAACATCCCAATTAAAACTCATAGATTGTCAGATTAGATTTTAAAAAGCAAAATACAGCTATATGTTGCCTACAAATAGGTTAAAAATAAAAAATGAAAAATATATACCATGCTAACACTCATCAAAATAAAGCTAGAGTGAATATATTAGTATCGATGTAAGACTTCAGAGCAAATAATATTAATCAATGATTAAAGACAGTAATTTCATAATGATAAGTGAACCAGTTAATCCATCAAGAGAACATAACAATCCTAAATATTTACTCACCATAAAACAGAGTGTCCAGAGTGGAAAGAGATTAAAGTATATTTGCAAACAATATGATTATAAAAAACCTTATGAAATAAAAATATCTAGAAGAACCAATAAGTGAGTTTCAGCAAGGTTATGGGAGTTAAATTCAATACACAAAATTAATTATATTTCTATATACTAGCAATAAAAGCAGAAATTAAAACTTAAAAACAATAGCATTCACAGTAGAAAAATATATGATTATGACAAAAATACTTGTAAGACTTGTACACTGAAATTAACAAATATTACTGAGGGAGATTTTTAAAAAACTTAATAAATCAAAAAGTATACCATATTTGTAGATTGGAATACTCAATTTTGTTAAGATACCATGTTTCCTCAAGTGGTCTGTAGTTTCAATGCAATCCCATTCAAAATTTCAGCAGGTATTTTTGTAGAAATTGGTATGCTGGTTTTTAAAAATTTATGTATACAAGTTTTATACATTTATATGCATAAAAAGAATAAAGAAAATGTGGTATATATGCACAGTGGAATACTACACAGCAATAAAGAAGAACAAAATCATGTCCTTTACAGAAACATGGATACAGCTGGAGACCATCATTCTAAGTGAATTATCACAAAAACAAAAAGCTGAATATCACATGTTCTCACTCATAAGCAGGCCCTAAACATTGGGCAGGTGAGCACAAAGGTGGGAACAACTGATGTTGGGTACTACTAGTAGAGGGAGGGAGGAACAGGAGGCAAGGGGTACACAATCCTCACTGGATAGCTTGTCCATTACCAGGGGGAGAGAGGGCTTGCTAGAAGCCCAAACCTCACTTGCATGCAGTTAACTTATTTAGTAAATCCTCACATATTTAGTAAACCTCCACAACTCTAAAATTTTAATTTTAATTTTTGAAAAGAATAATCAAAATAATTTTGAAAAAGAAAGACAAAGTTGAAAAGTATACACTACTTATTTCAAGACTTTATAAAGGTACAGCAATTAATACAATATAATACTGCTGTAAAACTATACAAATAGAACACTGGAAGAAAGACAAAGTTCAAAAATAGATCCATGCATATATGGAAAACAGATTTTCTACAAAAGTGTAAAGGCAATACAGTGGATAAAGGATAGCCTTTTTAACCAAATATGCATACTCATATTTTTAAAAAGATCTTTAATTTACACCTCAATTAACTCAAAGTGTATCATAGACCTAAATATAAAAACCAAATCTATAAAATTTCTGGAAAAAAAGACATAAGCAATGTTCAT